>JAECUM010023802.1:0-19587 GCA_016617855.1 Megalonaias nervosa | reverse complement strand
TCTCAGGATATATATATATATATATATATATATATATATATATATATATATATATATATATATATATATATATATATATATATTGTTATGTATATTGAATTTAATTGTTTGTTTGTTAATTTTTTTATTTCATTACATGTTATTGTAATGTAACTTTGTTTACTGGATTTGATATTGTCCAGAATTGAGTTTAGTTCTGTTTGACCTGACTGAATTTTTTTTATTGATAAACACCTAATAATAGAAACACTGTATCTAGTTTCTGACCTTGATTCAGAACCAGTGACAGTTTTGGTAAACAACTTTTTTTTAATTCTTTCTCAGAGTAAGAATCATTAAGTTATGTCAATGCCATACCTGGAGTACATGTGTTTATTGTTACAAACTTCTAATTTTTCTAGAAGATTGACCCTCATCCAGGAATCTGTTTTGCATCTTAAACTAGTGTATAACTGTTGTCTTGATAAAATTGTTCAGTCGGGCTCCAACAATTGACACGTTAAGTTATGTTGTGACCAGTTTGAATTGAAATTTTATTTTATTGAATTTCAAGTGATTATTTTCCCTGGAAATACATAGTGCTCCTACAAATTTCTTGGAGAAAGACATTCACTAATATTTATACGGAATTCCAAACTGGAATAATATATTCTGTGATTAAACAAGAAACTGTTGACACAACAGCACAGTGAAGGTTACAACAGACGTCATCGCCTTCCATTTTGGATTTCATCGGGATTCGAACTCAGCTTCATTCAGAACTTTTTATTACTAGGACATCTATTTTTAATTCTTGGATTATTTTGGATTTGATTCGTAAAACCGTAAGTTCTTTTTTCTCATTTTTCACTTGGGAAATAAATTATTTATTAAATTTTATTGTTGTCTTCACTCTTTTCTGTTACTTTTTGCAAGAGCGTAGACTCGTAACAAAATATATATATATATATATATATATATATATATATATATATATATATATATATATATATATATATATATATTTCAAATTTTGTTTAAGATCATATAAGGTTAATCCACTGTTCTCTTTTCCTTCTAGCCTCTATTGATCACCAGATGTTATGTCAGATATCAGTCACTCTCAAATAACGGTCGCTACAGTTTCTACAACGCTGTTTAGACATATGGATTATTTCCCTTTAGAATCGCATGTACAGAAAATGTCCCTCCATCCTAGAGTGTAAATGGCTTTAAATTTATCTGTTTTCAGCATTTTTACTATGTCTCAATTAATATGAACAATCACACAAATTAAAACTATTAAATTAACACTTAAAACAAACAGGTTTATCGATACGGTGGTTGGGATCTAACTCAAAAGTCCATTATGGTCTTGTACATAATATGCTAGTCCAATAAACAGACAAACCTGTATCGCGGAGAGAGGTTGAAAAAATTACCTCGCTCTGACCGGAGCAGTAATGTAAAATTTGTCAATACTTTGAGCAAATATAAATGTTGATGCACCCACAACTTGAGAGCAGACACATCGTATATATAAATGTATGTACACTCCGCGTGATCTATGTTTACTGCAAGTTTAGCGTAACGAACTTGTGTTCCAATAGCCGTCGACATTATTCTTTTCTAGGTATTTAGATATGTGTTCTGAAATTCTTTTTAAAAATGAACGCTGACACCAGCGGTTCGTTGATTCCTCTCCGACTGCCATAGGGTGATCGCGTACACAGCAAAATTTTATTAGTTCAAATCTCCTCTCCTCTTAACACCAGAAGAGATAGTTGAACAAGTGAAGATAATTCATCTTTATTCTTGGAAAGACTTGTAGCTTTTATCAATGTCGAAATCCAATACAACACGTAAACAGTCCTTTTAACAAGTTTTTTTTTTTTTTTTTTTTAATGTCGTTTACAAGAGGTGAATGTTTTAAATACATACAACAGGCCACTTGCCTGATAGTCATAATAATAATAATGTGAAATGTATTTTTGTTTGTTAACATTAAAATAAGAACACAAGAGAAGACATTGAAATTCATCAAATATTTCTTATGACAGAGTGTACCATATATTTGGTTATAGGGAATGTTTGTCAATCTACTAGTTTCAGGAACAGGAATACAACAAACGTGAGAAATAAGTATCGTCGGTTATACTTTCGGAAAGCACGATAATGTTCTGAACTGTCCATGTATAGTTTCCTTTTCAATACTAATTCAATATATTCTATTATAAATAATAAAAATAATAAACATAATTACTATTATAAATATTTTACATAGCAACTTTATTATCATTTAAATAATTATCACACATTATGCAGTTTCCTTACTTGAGATCATATTATGTAAAACAGTACATATTCTTGCTAACGCTGATCATTTAACAACAGTTGAAATTTGCACTAGGCAAAAACATCCTTCATGATGTAAACAAGTAACAATCAACTTTTACATATTGGTTATACTACAGTTCAATTAAGTTTAATTTATTTAAACGTCAATTTATAATGTATTTGAATTGCTTAAAATATATGTCTAAAATGCAGATAAAAACCCTTTATCAAAAAAAAGTCAGATATCAAGTTCACAAGTTCAAAGTTGAAAATCGAATTTGACCATGATTTTCTTTATATTATAGAATTTGCTATCGCTCCACAAAGCTATTGAGTGATAACTACATTCGTTATATTAGAGCACAAGTCTAAGTAAGCAGTATTTCAGAATGATAAGTCAGTTATATTGACTTGGGTACTGTTGATATAATGACAATATCAAAATTTATTTCAATACATCTATTCCTTCCCAGTTTCTATTATTTGCATTGTGATAATGTATATGAGTAACCACTCATAATACCGTCTCAAACAATAGGGCATAACCAACTTTTGATCCGGAAATCGGATTCCACCGGATAGTATGAACTTCCGATTAATCGGAGTCGGACAAGGCAGGAACGACCGATTCGGATAATAAAAATAATAAAGTTGAATTTCTATAGCACCGTGTCTAACACTGCGTGTCATTCGATAGTGCGTTAATAAATTTAAATAAGAAGTCAGAAAAGTCCAATATGGTCAACACAACGGGGTGAAACGATAATACTTCAGTTAGACCGAAAGATTTAAATTTATTAAAATATATAATACACTCCTACCCGTTTATGTCAACATCCTCAATAATGAAAGCATAATATTGAATACATTGACACATGCTAATGAGGTATTAAAAGAAAATGATTCTTACAATCGTAAATATAAATAAAGTTAATAAGGAAACTTTCACAGCACAATAAACTTGTTTCAATCACCGATCACTTTGGAAAATGCAAGAATCGATCAGATTTCATTGCTTTTATTTAAGTCACCGCAAGAGGCCAACTTTATAGGACCAAACAAAAGCTTGTTTTATTTTTATCCGACCGCGACATTAAAGCAAGATCAAGTATTTGTTGAATAAAGTACAGGATGGAACTGGCCGCTTGCCGACATAAATGATTAAGACGGGAAAATTATAGCCTGGCAGCAAGATCAACTAATTGTTGAACAAAGTATGGGTCGGAACTGGCAGCTGGTCGACATAAATGATTAGGCGGGAAAATTGAAGCGTATATGCTGTGTGGATGTATTGGAACTGTATGATAATGTAAATGAAATTTATATTAGCATACAGTGTGAAAAAATTGTGCTGAACTGTTGAGACTCTGCGGCTGCATCCATCATTAATCTCACATTACAGTTCTGACAGATACTGCGATGCTATGTTGTAGATAATCTTGAGTTTTGATATACGACTTTCCATAAACTGTCACTTTGTTTCTAGACATACATCCCTCTCATGCACTATTTAGATACAGAATTTGTTGTATTGGCCACAATAACAAAATATTTCTAAGCCTTTACAGACAATAAAATTAAATGAAAATCTGCTAAAAGTAAAAAAATAATTTTATTTTAAAATGTCGCAAAAACATCGAAGCAAAATATGGGATTATTTTGAGATAAATGCCATAGACGAGTCAAAGGCAGATTGTTTGGCTCCACAGTGCAAGGATAAATTAAAACGAGGAGGTAATGATCCACGTTCATATGGAACCAGCGGACTTATCAATCACCTGCGTGCAAAACATCCGGATAAATATAAAAAGTATACCGGAATCTGTGACATCGAAAAGAAACGAAAAGCCGAAGAAGTAATGCAGCCTGGAAAGAAACACAGAGTACAGACAATAGAGTTCCTGCTAGAAAAGAAAAAACCATTTGAGGCAAACAACCCGCGCCAGTTAATCATAACTAAGATCATAGAAATGATTGCGGCTGATGCTATGCCTTTCAGCATGATTAACAGCGTAGGCTTCACTCGCTTTCTGAATGAACTTGAACCTCGTTACGTTATTCCATCCTAAGTTCATTTGTCAAGAACGCTTATTCCGGACTTATATTCTGCCGTGAAGAGTAAAATTGTTATTTTACTAGAACAAGCAGCCTACATAAGTTTTACAAGTGACGTGTGGACGAGCACAAATAATTTGAATGCTTTCATTTCGCTTACCGCTCATTGGATTGACAGCAAGTGGAACAGGATTTCCATTGTTCTGTCACTACGAAATCTTGAAGACCGACACACGGGCCAAGTTATTTCGGATAACATCCTTGCAATGTTAGCAGCATGGTCTATTTCAGATGAAAAACGTGGAGTTCTCGTGCGGGATAATGGTGCGAGCATGAAAAAAGCAGCGGAGTTATCTGGATTGGATCACTTGGGATGTTTCACCCACACGATCCAGCTAGTTGTCAAGGTTGGACTTTTAAGTCAAAGATCCGTTATGGATGCTATTGTCACTGCTCGTACAATCGTTGGGCGTTTTTGGCATTCAACTCAAGCCACAGAACAATTTCTCAGGATCCAGAAGTCTTTGACATGCGAGGACAGCACGCCATACCCGACACACCGTCTTATCCAGGATGTTACAACCCGCTGGAATTCTACGTTCTACATGCTCGAGCGCCTCATAGAACAAAAGAAAGCTATTGCCCTCTATTGTCAGGAAAATGATGGGGTTACAAATCTAACGGCACATGAGTGGAATATGATGGAACGGGTTTTGATTACGCTTCAACCATTCGAACAGGAAACCAGGAATGCCAGTATGTCTACTGCAACAGCAAGCATGATCATCCCCAGTGTTCGCGTTCTCATGGCAACTTTAACAAAACCTGCAAGAGTCGGAGATGACATCGGAATACAGACCATGCGGGCGGACATGCTGAAAGATTTGCGTACACGTTATGAGGAAGTGGAGACAAACAAGTTGTGTGCACTTGCAACGGTTTTGGATCCCACTTACAAATTGTTGGTTTTTAATGCGCATGGGCATGACGCTGTAAAGCGCATGTTAATGGACAAACTACAGATCGAGTATGAAAAAACAATCACCGCCGTCAACATTCCAGTCTCAACAGAAGTGGATCCAGGACCTTCAACTTCGACTGGCCTAGATTCCTACTACCAGGAGTTATTTGCCTCTAGCACATCCGACCAAAATCTCGCCTCTGCATCCCTGTCATCTGAATTCACGTGCCAGCGTGAATTGGATTCGTATCTAGCTGAGAAAAATCAGCCGAGGACTTCACCACCAACGGACCCAGTTATATACTGGAAATCCCGGGAAAAAACGTTCCAGCTTCTGGCAGCTGTCGCTAAACGTTTTTGTTCAATACCGCCCTCTAGCGTCGATAGTGAAAGAAGTTTTAGCACCGCAGGTGCTATTTGCAGTGACAAACGATCGAGCATGTCCGCTGAAAAAACGGAGATGCTATTATTTCTTGCAAAGAACTTGGAAGTTATAAATTTTGATTATTAAATTTCTTTATTATCTATTAAACTGCATGTTTTTACTTAGGTAGATGAAACATGGCAGAAATAAACTGCTTAACTTTAATGTTATGTTATATTATATTATATTATGCGCTACATAAATATATCAATATTCAAGACTCTTTAACTCGCATTTCTAAATTTATTATATTATAATATCTTTGCCAAAAAACAAGAACAATATCACAGGAAAATAAATACTGAGGGCGCCATAACACGTGGATTTCAGTTTGCGAGTTTTATTTGTAAAATCGTAAGTTTTTATAATTATTATGTATAACAATGTGATCGTAGAAAAAACGTTTATAATGTTTCAGTGCATTTTACAAAAATAAAAACATTTCATGGATTCTTTGTGGCTTTGAACTTCGTTGCATTTTGCTATAGTCCTGCCATATCCTTCCCCTTGTGACGTCGGTGTGATGTGCAAAACGTGTGTAACACAGTTTAAAAAGTTAATTTGAAAAACCTTTTAATTTAGCATTTCCGATTAATTGAATCGTATCCGAAATCGGAAAAATTTCATGCCCAAAATCCGCAATCGGAAATCAGTAGAAAAATGCTAATCGGTTATCCCCTATCAAACAACCTGACAACCTGCGCATTTGATCTCCGTACCACACAACCTTTACCTGCTTGTTTGCCTGCTAACATCAAAGTGAAGCAATGTTTAAAATCCTGGGCGAATATATCTTAAATTGTCCCATTTACGTGTAAAACGCTGTCAGCTCGTGACGAAGAATAGACTACAAAAGCATATATATCATCATACAGAATAACTTTATTAGCATCTGCCAAAATGATCCTTTAATTTTTTCTGAAGTCGTTTGATGATCAGCGTAATGAAGAATTTTGCTCTTATTTATGAGTTCCCGATAACGATTAAAGTAATGAAAAAAATTAATCAACTTACAGGGAATTGACATGGAACAAACACACGCTGTCAGATGGTTTTCGGATCAAAACAAAGTAGGATGTAATTAGTTAGTACGATGGTCTTGAATAGAGCGAGTGTCGATGGATGATAAATTTATGAAGGCATTGAAGACGGTTGTGAAGAAAGCCACAAACGATTGTGAATAAAACATGTTTTCATTGGTAAACAAACCATGTATAAGTAGTCTGCTACAAGAAAGAAATTTATCACAGCTTATATGTATCTGAAATTCATATGAACTCATTTTATATACTTCAAAGCTCAATGACAATTTCAAAAGGCCCTTTCAAAAGTGAAACCTGTTTATTAAGGAAACTGGAGGGACCAAACACTTTGTACTTTTAAGCAGCGATAGATTATGAAATTAAACTTAGAATAAAATTAATATGAGTATCTTTTGTCAGCTGTTGTTCTTATGCAGACACAAATAAAAGTCCACCTCCCCCACACAAGGCTAGAAATCAAATCCGTAGATCCACGGTCTGCGGCAAATGTAAATGGTAAGATGTGAGTAAAAATCTACAGCTGACACCAAATACAATCCATTGCTAAACTGATAATTAATTCTGCCAAGAAAACCTCTATATCAATCATCATCTTTCTTTGGGCTTTGAGGGACGCGAGATATTGACCAGCTGTTGCTGACTTCCGAAGAATTCTTAATTTGAACAGCTGATATGGTTTTTGACAGATATTTCTGGATAGAATCGCAACTCGGAAATTTAATGAAAACTGATTTTGCAAAATATATCGTATTTGTAACATTAGACCATAATAGATTTCGCAAGGTCCTGATAAATGAAGAAAATTTCTCCCTAGGATACCTCTGCCCTGATATTTATCACTATTCCAAACTTGCTGCTCAATTTCGACATTTTGGGAAAAAAATTTGAACTAAGCATTTTGCTTCTTTTCTTTGCGGGCTACTGGCGACATCTAAAATACTCTTATTTAGTGTCAGTAGAAAGAATAGCCATAAAGGAATGTATACACAGTGTTCGCCCATTTTTTTTAGCATTGCAAGCTTAGGGTCTGTGGCAATTTTACAAGTATCCCGTACCTTTCTGAGATCTTGTTAAAACAAATGTCGGCAAATATTGGCATAATGCATCTTTAGTTATAAGATGAACCTTTTATAGATTGTTCCCTTTTACGGGTATAACCTTACCAAAAGGAGATAAACTATAATTTCATCATAATAGGTACATAATGATTATATATATATATATATATACTTAATATATATATATATATATATATATATATATATATATATATATATATATATATATACAGCAAGCGTTATTAATTGCGCAAAGACAGTTTTTATTTCCATTCTTGAACTCCTTTAAAGATGAGCTTCACGGGAAACTATTTCTTTTAAATACATTTGTCACAGCAACTGAAGCTATGACAAAGTATAGCAAGATACGGAAGAAGAGCATGACGTTTTCCTCAAAAGGTGTGATGTAGTTGGTAATGAGTCTGATAATTGAAACGTGTACAAATTACTATTTTACAAGTATTTGTTCATCACCATAACCCAAGCGAAACGTTGGATAATAATTCAATAATAAATATCAAACTTCAAATCTATATTATCTAACTGATATTAAACGAAATGTGTAAATTAAATAATCTGTGTAAATAGTCATCTAAAACTGTAAATCAAGTTGCTGACACCGGCTCTTTTCAGAAATATATAACTCTAAATGTCGATAGTCATTCAACTATGGTTGAAAATTCCAAAATTGCTTAAAGAATAAGCTGTAAAACAAAGTCCCCAAAGTACACAGACGCAGAAAACTCCGATATATAAATATGAATGCATACACGTAAGTAGACTTAGGCAGAAAGAAACTCTTACATATAGCTTAAATAGAATTTGCTGACTCAACAAATTTTGAAGGCTTTAATGTTAATCTATAAGTATTGTTCATACTGCATGCTCCAAACCGGAGCTTTGATGAGTTAGGCCCTTAATGAAAGCTGTTGTAGACTTTGTGGAATACTGGTTACATCCTTGGTTCAAAATACATTTTTGATCTGAACTTCTTAAAAGGTTTCCGAAATACATTTGTGAATGGCGCTGTGAAACGCAGACTTCGACAAAAAATGTGGTATGCTAGAAAATATCTTATTTGAAGTATTGCACAGAATTAAAGGTAAATTATATGTACTGCAGTCTTGATAATGGTAAAATATGTCTCAATAACCTAAATTTAATTTTATAGTTGTAGCAAGTGATACTATTTCCAATATAGAGCACGTTTACCAGCAAACGGACAATTAAGAGTTTAACGTTGCTTTTTCTGAGTTTATCGTGGCATAAACTGTCAGTTGCCGACTCACAAAGCAAATAACACCCGAACACGTGACTCTATTTATAGAAGTGAGTATTCTTAGAAAAGTAGTTCTCCTCACAGTTCATACAGAAATAAACGCAATTCATTTTCATCACGTGGTAACATTCTGACCAATGGAAGTATTACTTTCCTTTACCAGTTACTGGCATTGCAATTATTTATATACTATCTGTTGTAGGTTTCATCTTAAGCATCAACAGAGACTATTTCTCAACAAACGCTTACTGTGTGCACGTTATCGATTTTTCGTTTTTATACCCGAATATAGTCCACGCTTTGGTCATTGTACCAACGAACCTCTTGTTTCAGGCGTGTCTGATATCGACACAACTTTTGACAAAATGAATGTGAGAAAAAAGCTAAAATATAAGACAGATATACGAAGAGACCACTTTCTCCTCGAGGCAACGATTTTGCTCCTTTCCTCTCGCTTAGGAATTTGATGTCTAGCATGAACTTGCGTGTGATGGGAAGACAAATGGGGGCGGGGTACCCCAAACAAAGCCGCTATTATTATGCCACTTACACGTCTGTGTGATGGTGATAGACACGCCGTAGACCTAACAGGTGCATTTACAAGTAAAGACACAAGTAAGGCCACAAGTACATGCACGAGTACATGCAAAAGTACATCCATGTCCACACCCACTGTCTACGATCCCCGTGACCAAAATCATGATTTGCCCCAATCCCGGTATGGTGAATAAACCGATCGCTCTTACTGGAATTATGTTGCACAAACAGCCTATGCACAGGAGTGTAACCCATTAAGTGATGTCCTCAACATAGCAGTTGTTAGGCATTGGCAAACTGCTAGCAGGCCGACTGATATAGAAACAAAACCAATATAGCTGTGAGTTATTTGTCAGTGAACAGTACCAGCTCCTGTATAAAGAAGTATTAAATCAAGAAAGTAGCCAATTTCTCCGTGTCTTTACATTTTCAAGGAAGAAATAGCTATATCTTGGTTTAACCAAGAAATGGAGTATTCTGACGTGCCTATTATTTTCAGCGGAATTGATCATTTCAATTCTTTTGACAAGAGACTGTCAAATTAAAAATCATCGCTGAATAACTACTCAATTGTTGTAAGTACAAGTGCTAATCAATATCTGAGACCTAGAATTATTAATTCGGGGCTAGGTATGCTAGCCATTATACGGGACCATCTATATAATAATAATAATAATAATAATAATAATAATAATAATAATAATAATAACAACAACAACAACAACAAGAACAACAACAAAATAATAATAATAATAGCAACAACAACTACAATAATAATAATAATAATAATAATAATAATAATAATAATATTGTCATAAAATATTTCCACGATAAAGAATTTTCATGGGTCAAAGTATATTAAAAAACCAGCATGAATATATAGCGGCGAACAGTAAACAATGTGACAAATAATGAAAATCCATGTTTTGCATGAGCGCTCTTCTCCGCGCTGCATCCCGTGAGCGAGAATAAAGACCTATCTAGAAAACACAATCAAAATCTGGCAAACTTAAGTTTGGTAACATCTTATTTCGTGTGCAAGTTACTGAGATCAGTAAATTTAAGCGACTGAACACTGACGTCGTTAATGTGTTTCTTTGGAATAAAGGCCTTCAGCTAATTAGACTATCCGCGTTGAGAAGCTCGCGGTAAAATGTTCATTGGCATAGTCCAGAGTCGAGGTACAATTATGTGTGGATAACAATTTTCACGCATGGTATACCGGTACATTAGTAGAAGGGTAGGACATTTCATGTAGGACCCATCATCTACTCGAAAGTCATATTTTACTGCCGGGGAATCGTGTGAAAAACCGCATCGAACTATTATGCCAGAGAGTGACAAACATATTTCTAAAACATTTACTCCGCTACAACGATAAATGAAAAAGTCCCGAATTCAATCTATGTGGACTTCGAAGTTAATAACATTGAAGTGGACGTTCCAAGCGTTTTAAATAAACACAATCCAAGATGTGGAACAAATCCCGTGTGGGTTTTGTTTGTACTATTGTTAGATGCTAAGGGCATACTAGAAAATCAATGTTAGCACGAGAAGAACACAGTAGAGGTCACGAAATGTATCCGATAACAGCTCTCTTCCCCAGCGTACATGATCATAAACCGCGATAACATTGGCGAGTGTTCCGTAGCAACTGAATGCTTGATCTACGATGGTTGTTAGCTCCACAAACAAAGACTACGCAATCACTGTCACATTATAAACATGCAAACAATGGCTGGTCCGCATTCGAATCCAACAACATAAGTGGCTAACACGATCTGTATTTGAAAACAGGTGTGCTTTAGCTCGTGGATGTCTTTGAGAATTTCCGAGATACGCCATGGGTGTGTCCAATCTCGATCCCTCGCACTATTTCTTATTTCTTGGAACTGCGTGGGATGAGCTGCTGTCTCAAACAAAACTCGGAGTTGCTGACAAACAATAGCATCTGTTTGTCGAGCGTGGAATCCTCGACAGGATTTCCATGGTGATTCATCGCTACGGTCGCACTAATAATCTAATAGTGAATGGATATGCCTCGAATAAACCGTCATGTAATTAGATCGTAACAGTCTTAATGGCTGAAACATTATGCAACCCTTGTTGTTGGCGTGTTTAAATGGGATAATCCTGGGAGCGTAAACATTAACGAATACAAAAGCGACAGCGACATCGGGGACTTTTTCAAAGTGTATCTCCAGTATTCGGACAATCTTTACAACATCCACAATGATTATTCGTTGGCCCCGGAATTGATGTCGGTGCCGCGGGCTTGGTTGTCCCCGTATCGATCGAGATTAAAAACTATGCCGGCCGCGAGTGTACGGAATGTACCAAACTGCAGCAAACCTGCGTCTTCAGCTCAACCACGTAGTCCACATGTGTAATCTTCATCTGTATCTGCGGAGGGGTATGCGTCTATTCAAAATGCACAGAGTGAGTCAATTTCGTTAGAGCATATAGATAAAAGATGGCTCCCTACACGCAAATAAATGCAAATCTGAGCTCTGGCAACATAAATGAATTTGAAAAGGCCTTTTTTAAACTCGTGAACAAGGCTATGTTTGGGACAACAATGGAGAACCTCCTCAAAAGTAACTGCGTTGATTTTCATTTAGGACAGCAGCAAAGATAAACTTTGCAGGCCTGTTACTGACCCTGCATTCGGGTCCTGGAAGATATTTGATGGTGGACTCATTGCCGTACACGGTAAACAATCAAAACTGAAGCTAATGACGCCTATTTACGTTGACGCGTTTGTATTGGACTTACACAAACTGCTCATGTACGATCTTTATAATAATAAGATCAAACAGTGGGACGGTGAGAACATCAAAATGGTGTACACGGATACAGACTCCATCCTAATGAACATCACAAACGATGACGTGCACGCTGACATGTGTGTGAAGGGTTGCTGTGAAGAAAATTTGACACCAGGGAGCATCTGAAAGATCATTTCCTGTTTAGTAACACCATTATGAAAGTCGAATGAAATTTCAACTATGAGTACTCGAGCAGGCCAATCTAGGAATACCTGTGACTGCGCCTACAACATATACTCAAGTGTCGTTGGTCCGCAGAGCGGAAAGACCATCAAGAAGGCTAAAGGAGTTCCAAGCGTGAATTTGCAGCATGATTTCCTCAACAAATTCAGATCGATTTAACATGTGATGCGATCAGTGGAAATTACGAAAGCGGAGCTTCTGTAAGCATAACTTCTCAGGTTTATATATTGTTTGGGTTCCCTTAAACGTGGAATTGGGTGATCTGCTGTCGATTATTCCCGAATCGCCCATGTCTTTTCCATGACACAATGACCGGTTGACATATATTGGTTTTTGCACTTGTGTAACAAGCATACAGTGGATCTTCGCGGAGAGACCTTGTCAACAGGGATCGACCTAATATTTAAGTACAACAGTGGTCGTACGTGGACGTGTGATACCAGTGTGTGTTGTCAAAGCGGAAACACATATTTACTTGACATGGTATATAAAATGGTATTGTTGCACGAAAAGTGCTCGTAGCTCTGTCCTCACGCGCTGAACAAATTGCTAAACAATTTACAATGCGAGTCGTTGATAGCATCAGAAACCTTGCCATAGATAGGATAAAAATAGGATTGCATGTTGTTCAATCGATTCGAGATCGAATGCGAAGGTTAGTGACTTTAGTGCCATTAAACGAAGTTGCACTTCCATCGACAGAAGTAATACTAGCTCCAGTTTGTAAACTCATCAATGAAGCCGATCAAAAACGTGTACCTGATCCAAGGATTACAAATCTGATTATGGGAAGCAGATTGCAGTTGTCTCGCAAAATGTATTAAACGAAACCAATAATGCGTAAGTAAAAACGATTTCCCACTTCAAAGATGTACCCAATCCGGCATAGGACATGGGAGAGCTTGTGATGGTAGGTCAGAGCTCCAAAGATGTTCAGTATCGTTCGTATCCTGCTAGAGATCTCGTGCCATGAAAAATAGAATTTCAAGAGCATATCTTCTTGAAAATCGAGAAAAAACTGATACATACCGACAATAGCCCCGATTCCTCCTTTTCCGTTTGTTAGCAATGCGTCATGGCTTAGTTCGATATAGTAGGTTATACCATCAATAGAAAGGAAATCGGAGTCATTCTCGACAATGTTGACATTGCCAGGACGATTATTGAACTAAGAAAATACAGCAACGATTACGGGAGGTCGACTATAATATTTTTTAAGGACTCAGACGAATATGCAGTTCAGATTCCGCATATCCAGCATCAATGTAGGCAGACCTGCAACCCTCTGGTATGTCTGCGAGAACTAGTGCTGCTATAAAAAATACAAACCCGAAAACTAAACTTTTACCTTGCCCAGCATCGATTACAACTTTATGGAGCCCAATTGATGTTTTTGTGTGCAATTCCCATCAGTTTTCAGAGATATTCGCAAGGTTGTTTTTTGTTGTTTTTTTTCGGAGCTAAACACACAGCATTGCTAACCCATAAGGTATAACCAAAGATGTAGTTTGGCATGAGACGGTTAGGTTCTGTTGCCTGCGTTAATCCCTTCACTGATCACAGAAGAACGTGTGTACTCAACGATGTCATTTCTCGCCGTTACTGCAGATTCGAAGCCATCCCTTGCTCCTCAGGGACAGTGTACATGGCAATAAGTACCCAACACGGCATTAGCGCACTAAAACACGTGCGGCTTTTCAAGATGAAGCTCAGGCTGCCTACCCAACCCGTACAATGATGTTTGACAAATTATGAGTGTCTGAGGATTTTTACGGTAAAACGATCAACAGGAACCAACTGAAGAAATTTTGTTTAACTTCACACACAGTCAAGTCGCACATGTATACCACAATCAATGGTAGTATATGCATTGGAATCAAAACATAAACACAGGTCTTCAAATTTCCCTGTACGAATTTCCCCACGTTGTACCCGATTGATTATTTCTCTTTAGAACACATGGAATTGTTTGAGAGGTCAGTGGTCGGCTTGTAGTTTCATGCACGTATTACTTATATAGCTGGTTTATGTTGTTGGAGAGCACACGTGCTCGAATGAGGAATATTGACCCACTTACAGAAAATTCTTAAAGTAGTAATTGAACATGTTATAATTTCAGATATTAATGTCCTACCCTTTTATGTACTCACTATGGTAAAGTCAGTCAAGCAGGTGTCTGTATGCGGGACGAACTCGGAGACAAAGACACTGAGGCAATGATCCTCCATAAGAGGGGATCATGGATTGTTAACTTGGAATAATCATCAGGACCTAGGACTGATTGAGTTCATACACTATTACATTTCGACATCTATTACACTTTAACTCATACAGGTTTGCACCACTGTTTAACACAACTCTTCCGTTGCGAACTAGGCTGGACTGGCCAATACGTGAGCATTCTGTTGTTGAAGCATTGCGTGCAATCGAGCGTTCACCAAACAGCAAGCATTCTTACTGATTTTACCTTATCACTTACAAGTACCCTTAATAATATATCTATTACCAATCCGATGCGGAGCTGATGTAGAGCTGAGCAGGACTTGAGTGAGTTTACCAGCCAGCTTGATGTTGATGTCGACCAAGGCGTGATTACGATTTTCCAAAATCAAACTGGTAATTTTAATACTTCTAACGTGGACGTAAAAGATGTTATTCTGAAGCTGCTATTCGCCGCTTCAATAATCTGGCCGGATCAGAGATGCTGGTGTGTCTCTTGCTAATACAGAAATAATAAAATAAGTGGATACAAAGATTGCAGATATGCCTAGTAGCCTCATGGAACGCAATTGTGGGAATGTTAAACAAAGAAGCAGAGGAAATAAACTGACGAATTAACCTTAGCAAATTGTTGATATATATTTTTTCGGTTTACTTGAAAATGGTTTTTATAGATAAACGTCACATGTTAAAGGTGTGGGAGTCCGGATTGTACTTGTTTATCATAACCGTAAATGATGGCTAGTAGGGTCAAATGGCTATTCTAATAAAATGATCAGTTGAGTCTTGATTTGCTAGCATTTATATCACATATCAACAAAACCAGAATTGGTCTCCGTGCATAATTTTTACATTTTAGTTCCAGCATCATTAATCGCCAGAGATGAAATTCATTTCGAACGAATCAATGTATCAGAAGAGAAAGATCTTGATTGTTATTCATTAAGGACGCACTTGTCTTCATCACAGTTCTTGGACGGAAATAATCGTTAGAGGCGCAAAGAAAAGGCGTAATCGGTGTGTTTCTAATTGAAAGTGGTGCCAAACCACCGGAAGGCATAAATAAACCCAGGAAGAAATTTTCTACAATTACATGCTAGTTGTACCATTGAAGAAAAGTGCTTCGTTGATAATGCGTGTGCGTGTAGCAGCTGAACACCGGCAGCACGACGGCCATATTAATAGAAGAACTGCAATGCACTCTGGAAACTACGTGATAAAATTACCGAAACAATCGAGCAATTCACGAAAATGCAAACTCATGTTGTGTTGTTGTATATGCTATTTGCAAAATCGTCGTCACGACCACTGTTGGTTTTGTTGTAGCTGGAATTCTAATCACGGCAACCATGGTATGTAGACAAATCGGATTTACTGTTAGAGGCATATATTTAGCAAACGGTGCCGCAGGCGGTGATAGTAAAACAATCTCGGCACGGCTGCATTCGCGAACACTTGCTTTTTCGAAACTTCTCACGGCGACACAAACAGTCTCAATACAATTACTAAACCCAACTTTGTGGCAATCGAAGTAAAGCAATTTGAATGGTGTTGTTCGCCACCATCTTAGCTCAGATACGGAACCAGGGCATTAACGACCCTGATTTACAAGTAGCGAAAATCGAGTAAATATTTGCCAGTGCCTGTAATAAGAACTTCACCTATGTGGCCATACTCGTATGGTCTCGGGATTTGGAACCATTATCATCACTCGTATGGTTTCTTAATCGAGTGGTAAATTAATAGCTGTTTGACTCCAATAACTTTGACCTCACATCACAGGCGAGTGCATACCAAACAAAGTTACCTTAAGGCCCCTATGGCAGAGGAAAATAGGAATGTGTGTGTGTGTTTTGTATTTTTAACAAAGCATTAACAATTTTCCAGTCATATCGCTACGATATCTGCAGTGAGACAGTTTATAGTGACGTTAGCACTGGGGGCATAATGCCGCAGACATGTAGCATGATGTCCCACCCAGTCACATTATCCTGACACCAGACCGACCAATCCTAACACTAACCTCTTAATGCTGAGCTCCAAGCGAGGCAGCTGCTAGTATTTTTTTTATAAGTCTTTGGTATGACTCGGCCGGGGTTCGAACCCTCGACCTCCCGCATCCAAGGAGGACGCTCTAACCATTAGGCCACCGGAGCGGTACGAACATAAGAAAAACCTTAACTTGGACGCACTGCAGTCAAAGTTTGAAATATGAATATATGCAATAATGCATTTCTTCAATACGCATATAGGAAGTCTAACAGAACCCTCTATCCAAGCTAATACAAGAATCTGTTGCTCTAGCTACTGCAGTATGTATAGATGCTAATCCATTCATAATTCGCTTTCTGCAGACTCCAAAAAGAATGTACAAATTATATGCGCTGCCAACAAGACTTTAGTGCAAGCTATTACTGCTATTGCAAACTTCGAAATTTACCCACCATGCGTGTCTTCCAAAGGAATTTTCCTTTGCACCATTGGACACGCTTTTGCAAGAAATTTATGGATGGAACTACCAAAGGCACATTTCGATGAAATCGGTAAATTTTCTGGAACATATTGTATTTAAATATTAATTAAAGCGGTGAAAGTAAAGTGGTAAAGGTAAATTATAGATATAGAACCTACAATGGCAGAAAATCACTAACCACGTTGTGCCTTGAAAGTTGCTGAATGAAAAGTGTTGTAGTGCTGTTTTACTCTGGGTAATGCTTGTGACTGGTTTCAACTAAGCGAATGGACAGAAATTCGATTTCCAGAAGCGGGTGTATAAATTAGAAAAACCTCATAGCTATATCTTTATATTTGTGATCAACAGCTTATACCCTCAAAGAAAATAAATCTGAACAAACCCTTGCAGGTTTCGCATTCTTGATTTTTATTATTTGCACAGGCTGTAATTTCGACATTGGATTCAGTACATGTAAGAGATCAGGTGTATCTCATGCAGTACATGTCAGAGATCAGATGTTTTTCATGCAGTACATGTAAGAGATTAGTGTGTCTCATTCTGTACATGTAAAATATTAGATGTATCTAATGCGGCTCCAGTAAGAAATCAGATGTCTCTGATGAGGCACATATAATTGATGCAGATGTTTTGATTTACTTGATACTAACTGCAATATCTCAACGTGAAACATTACACAACAATTACATCAGCAGGCATCTTTAATGTGTTTTGGTTTCTTCATACATATAACTACATATCAGCCATGACATGAAACTTACCGGACGTGTAGTCATCAGTCGTGGCAGAAAATATAACGGACGTGTAGTCATCAGTCGTGGCAGAAAATATAACGGACGTGTAGTCATCAGCAAAGGCATGAAGCATACTGGACGTGTAGTCATCTGTTTCAGATTTTCACAGGTCTTAGAAATTACTTGAGGTTCTTATACACAAATTTGTATATATTTTGTATGCGGAAGAGAATCATTTCCATTGTTGTTTTATCGTTTTTGTCGCTAATGTTGTTTTGGTCAATGTATACACTTCTGGACAATGTATTTTAATGAATCTTCTAACGAGTGTCTCTATATTTTGTTTTGTTTGTTTGCTTCATTGTTTGACCACGTCATTTATTCTTACTCTTGGAATACCGTAACATTCTGTTAAACAGGAATAAATCACTCAGAAATTCATTACTGCAATCCGCCTCTTTCAATTCGCACCTAACTTTGCTACCACCTTACAAGAGTTCCTGGACAGCAACATTTTATATTCTGAATTTTATTATTGATTGCCCTTTTTTTAGCTTTCCCTATAATCTGTTTGTTACGACTCTAAGGTCTTAAACTTAGTAACAGAAAAAGCGAAAACCAACAAGATTTATAAAATTAAATAGATATTTTGTTCCATAGAATACAACTTGAAAATGTAAAAAAGATTTTACTGTATTGTGAATTAAATCCCAAATCTGAATGTATAGGGTTCCAATTGAATCCCAATGGTGTTCCAAATTAATTCCAGTATTCAATGTGCTGATGTGCCTGCAGTCTTGAATGTGCTAATGTATTAATGCCTTGAATGTGGCGATGTGCTAACAATCTTGATGTAACAAAATAATATAAACCAAAAGGCCCTTGAATGAATTCACAGTCATTCCAAAATAATGATTTAGTCCAATTAATGATCACTTTGTAATTCCAGTGAATAATTTAAATAAATATATACACTCAAATAAAAACTGAGTACATCAATAAGACTGATTTCACTTTAAATGTTAAGGTAGAAATGAGTAAATTTGATGTAAAGAACATTTATGTAACAAAACTAAGACACAATAAAGAGTCAGGATGTAGGTCAGTTTCCTTTCTGAAACATACAAAGTTGTCAACAAGATCAGGGATTTCCAAGGGAAAAACTAATATCCTACACTCAGATACAAATAAAACATGTTTACTTTCATTAATAATGACCTGAATATTTAAGAAATATTAGCTATTTATCATATTGTTTGTAAAAGAATGTTACTGGTCAGGTAGACCATTAACTTGATTTTGGACAAAGGTCAGTTACAAAATACAGATATACATGACATATAATCATGGAGTAAAGCTACGAAAAATACAAATTAACTATGCATAACACGTTTCAAGTCTTTATATATCTTGAACTGCTTTCTACTAATGCTCATGCTTGCTGGATATCAGTAATATCAGTTTAGATGTCATTCA
>JAECUM010023801.1:0-49516 GCA_016617855.1 Megalonaias nervosa | reverse complement strand
TATATATTTATTTTTGAAACGTGTATTTGTAAGTTGGAACAATGGTGCATTCGTAGCGCGTCTGACTCTCGTACTCGAGGTCTTGAGTTCCAAACCCATGACTGACACTGTCGATGGTTTGTAGCCCTTGGATGCTATTTTATTTAATAATTATTATTCACTTAATAATTGGGGCGCAAGCAAGAAAGCCTCATGTAACCCTCGCCAACGTCAAACAACGTGGCGAGTGCAGTTTTGCACTTACCCCGGGGTTTGATTTTTTTTGGGGGGAGGGGTTACTATATGCGCTTGCGTCCCTAAAATAAACAGCAGAGTGATGTGAGGTCGTGACCTTGTGACCTCACTGAAGGGTACCCACATAGGGGCATTCAGAAAGAATGTCCGCCGGACCAAAAAGTCTCAATAAGGTGCCTGTGGACCATAAGACAGGTCTTAACCAATGAAAGAGTGCCCTGTGTGCTTAAGGCCTCAATAAGAGGACCTTATTGGCAAAAGACTTTACCGGCAGAAGGGACCCAGTGGAATGGTAGACTGAACGTCATAGCTGCTGTTTATTGTTATTCAAAAATATATTTTGAATCAAATATATTTTTACTTTTATTTTTATTCAGAATATATATTTATATTTATCTGATTCAGAATATATTTTATGATTCAGAAATATTTTTATTATAAATCTGATTCAAAATATATATTTACTTTTATCTGATTCAGAAATATTTTTATATTTATCTGATTCAGAATATATTTTTACTTTTATTTTTATTCAGAATATATTTTATCTGATTCAGAAATATTTTTGTATTTATCTGATTCAGAATATATTTTTACTTTTATTTTTATTCAGAATATATTTTATCTGATTCAGAAATATTTTTGTATTAATCTGATTCAGAATATATTTTTACTTTATTTTTATTCAGAATATATTTTATCTGATTCAGAAATATTTTTGTATTTATCTGATTCAGAATATATTTTTACTTTTAATTCTATTCAGAATATATTTTTATTATAAATCTGATTCAGAAATATATATTTATCTGAATCAGAACATATTTTATGATTCAGAAATATTTTATCTGATTCAGAAATATTTTTGTATTTATCTGATTCAGAAATACTTTTATTATAATAAAATTTTATTTTTTATGAAATTCAGTCAGATTTTCTAAATTTGATAGGTATATTACCCGTCAATATTGCGAATTCAGTCAAATTTTCTAGCTTTGACGGGTATTATACCCATCAAAATCGTTGAATTTAGTCAGATTTTCTAAAATATTTTATTTTTATTCAAAAATATTTATTTTTCGTTCTGGAATTTATATTAAACAAATATTTATAATATAAAAAAAATGAACCACGAAAACATCACATCAATTATTACTGCTATTAAGCAATTACAACACAGCGGTATAAAAATATCTGATGAGCTTGATCCTGAAAAAATAATGAGTGATTTTGAATCATTACAATTTCGAAAGTCAAAAAATAAATATACGCTGAACTCCGATTATAAATTCATAATGTTAATCCGACAGGCGATGTTACGATCGCTGGCAGCAATCACGGATACGCAAGTGAAATTATTTGTTCCTCTTTCACGTTCAATCGAAAAGGTTAGGTCAGAATTATCTCATGAATTGGAAACGAAAAGAATTGTACACGCTCGTATAAAACAGCTGAGAGATATTATGTCGATGACGGAAGAGTTACTGGCTAAAGATAAGGACGAGTGTGACTCTGATCATAGTGACAACGAAACTAATATGTTGTACCAGAATTTCTGATCCTGATAAAATCACGGGGGGAAAAAAAATAATTATTTGATATTTTTTTTTTTTGTTTGATGTTTTCCGTAACTACGTTGACGCCGATGACGAAGTCATTACGATCTTACACACAAGTTTATATTTAAAGACTCTGACCTAAGATCGAGCAAGTTACCAGACTGGTCAGTAAGTTTGAAATGTATCCGTGATAAGAGTGGATTATGACATTTTAGATAAACAACGTTGATTGGTTCTGATACAATCAAATAACCTGGTGGGACTTGCGGTGTGAATGAATACAGAATGTATCCTTGTTGGGCCTGATTGGATTTTTCAGCGTCAACTTGATAACTGCCGTCGATGACATCACATACTAGATTGACAGCGATCGTTGATGTGATATTTACGATACCCGGTGAAATGTGATGGCCGCCACCGCATGGATCGTTATCAAATTTGAGAATACTTGCCGGTGGGGCTACTTTTCTCCACGATTCGAGAATTCCTGAAAAAATATCCTCGGCGTTAAATTCAATTTTTGGAGTTTTATAACGGACTCTCAGTGTCTTTGAATAATCATCGAGCAATAAACCCGAATTTGTAGCGATGATAGGATTTTTACTATGTAGTCGATTAACTAATTTGACATTTCCAAGTATGACATATCTCATATGTTCATGGTCAGATATCACCGTATTCAGGTGTTGAATCACATCAATGACATTTGTTTCGTGTCTTCGTTGTACTTTTGCGTCAAACTAATGATCAAATTTTTCAAATATACCCGAATTCTACTGAATTCATCTAATATTGGACGAAATATCGCTTCAGTTTCATTATAATTTTGTGTAGCATTCCCACCAGGCGTTATATAATAAACTTTCTGTAGCAAAAATATTTCCTCATCGTCGACGATAAAATACTCAGCAAGGTTCCACGGGTATTTATTTCTGTATTCAGGTGTTTTCATGAATTTACGTTCCTTCTTCGTTAGAAATTCTTCTATGCGTGGTTCTGGTGGCCCTGCATAAACCGGCGCAACCTCCGGCCATCCTAACACAGTTCTAATCGAACTCTGATATATGTCCACAGCGTAATCTGGCGATAATACTTCAACGGCCGATGATAACGTTGGTTCGTGAACAGTAATGGCTATCTTTGATTCTTTTCCTGTGATGGATTTAATCCTACGCTGGAATTCTTCATTGATCTGTTCTACTTGATAACTGCCCGTTGAAATACTAACTACTTGCCAATCAGGAGTTCCATCGGGTTTGTTTTTATTTGCAAATACTAACGAATTATTCGGCGGAAGACCACCAAACGATTTTGATCTAATATTGGGCCAACTGTAATAAACTCGTAATTGCGCCAACGCTATCTCGGATGCTGGTATTGCAGTTGGAAAATTAATGCTGAATTCGGGCGAAGTCGAACTCGCTGATATCATTGTGGTTTTTACCGGAGCAGTATTAGTGACGATCTGTTGTAATAATTCCTGTGATCCCTGATCGAACGATGTCATTATTATACTTTTATTGTTTTAAATCCTGTTCAGAAATTTTTTCATCAAATACTTCATTGTATATCTTCATTATAATACTGAATTCTTCATCGGATATTATTCCATCATTAAGCGACGAAGAAATCAGTGATGATAATTTAGAGTATGCGGTCGTTGCTGTGTGTAATTTCATCGTGTACTCGTTCATTTTTTCATTCGTGTACGTATTTATCTTTTCGCGATAATATTAAATATCCCAGCCATCGTGGTTGACGATGAAACAATGATTGTTACAACGATCGGCGCCGTCATCGTCAACGTTGATAATACTACGCCAGTTCCAGCAACAATCGCGGAAACCAAATAAACGATGATATCAACGGCAACCGCACGTCTACGATATTTCTTTATTTTTGCTGTATAATTATCGATGATGGTTTTTAATTTATTCTGTCAAGTTGTTACTTGATCGTATCTGTATCGCTGGACGTCTATCATTATACTTTAGTTGTTGTCTAAGACAGTGATAAATTCCAGACACCACCAGTAACGTCTCGGGGGTATTTCCGTTGATATCAACGTAAGTGTTTCTTTGGTGTCCTTGTTTAGCATCACCAGTAGAGGATTATGATATACATTCGGTGATGATGAAGTGGCCGCAGTAATTTCCCAACCATGCATGGACAGCCTGTATAACCCAGTTACTTCTGCGGTATATTCGAGAGTGTTATCACGCGGTGTCCACGTTGATACCCCAGATTCCACCGTGTACGTGATATTGCTAATTTGTTTGTGTGGAATTTTAATCAGATTGGTTTTATTGACGATATTAGGAATTCCACTGACAATATCATTGAGTTTTGTATTAATGTCGGTGAGATTTATGTCAACGGTTGGTGGACTTCCAAAAAATTCATTAGTGGTTCTGTTTACGTTTCTGCGAAAATTCATAAACAGTTGTACATGATTAAAAAATTCAGTTCTAAGTGCGATCATTCCATCATTGATCGTCGGCAATGAAGTTGTCGTATCATCCACATATTTCTTTGTTGCGGCATCTTCATCACCTGCTGGTTCTCTTAAAGCAACGATTTTATTTCCATTCATGTTAAGTTCACCTGTCATTGTATCACCGGCGGATTTTAAACGATCAGCGACACTTTTTTAAATTTCATCTCTGATAGTTGCGATTGATACATTTGAGTCTCTGATTTTACCACCGTCAGTAAATATTGGAATATTGTCCGTGGTAGCACCAAGAACTCTACGAATCATATCGATCCACTTGATATTACTCGTCTTTAAAACACCGAATTTATCCTGAAAAATAACAACTTCGTCTCGGTCAACTCCAGATAAATTCATAATATCAGCAAGATCGTCTTTGATGGCGTATTTTGATAAATCGATATCTTCTTTCTTCTTGCCGGTGAGAGCACTAGTAGAAGATCTTCCATAAATATCAACCATTATATGATTAGCGATTATTTAATGTATATTCGTGTACAGTTTTATGAGGTGGTTTCGTTGATCTTGATACAGCATCAAGTACTGCTAGTGCTTCACGGCCACATATTGGTGGATCCGTTAATGTTTGTGTTGGTAGCGTTGAATACCAGATTGGAATATTTTGAAGTGCAGTACTTTGCACCGGAGTGCTTTGCACTCTGCCGACGTAATTCAAAAATTCTAACCCATACGAATCAAAATAAACAATACCACGTGGATCAATTGCATATGCAACCCAGTGAGTGCCACGACCAGAGCTTTTATCGAGATTAATAATACCTGTTTCTGACAGATTTGGATTTTTCGGTAATTGATCACGCATAAAAACACCTCTAAAATTCTTTATATTTAGTTGCTTAGCAGCATCGAGTAAATCAAAGTTAGACATCGGAAAAATCAGCGAGTCCCTGGAATTCTTAATCCTTTTCCGTATCGAGACCCTGGAAGTCTCAGACCCTTTCCTTTTTTTTTATTCCTTTTCCTGTTGCTTTCTTCAGAGCCATTCCAGCAGCTGTCCGAACTGCACCTAACGCAGCAGCTTTTGCAACAGCTGGAGCGGCTGCGGCTATTAATGCTGGAATAGCTGCGAGAAGCGGAAATATTCCTCCGGTTTTAATAGTATCCTTGATTGCACCCACGGAAAGATTTAATCGTATTCCTTTATTGGCGTGCTTGGCTTCGTTGAATCTCTTGAATTGACGTTCGGTCAACGATAATTTATTTTGCACCTCTCATTTGTTCTTGTTTTAATGATATATTTCTGACTTCTAAATTAGCGCTTGCATATTCTCTACGGGAGCATCAACGGCTCTCATGCGACCACCAACACCTTCAAGTAACATTGTTTTATCGCTGAGTATAACGGCGATTGCTCTATAATTAACACCTCCAGTGTTAATGCGAGCTCGAAAATGTATGTCAACGACAGACTGTTTAAACAAATCCAAATGCTCGAGCGAAAAATAATAATCGGGTACAGAGTTGTAAAATCTAGCTGTGATATTTGTAAACCAGTATCAACATTTTGATCACGCCCCATAACGACATTAGACGATGATATGCACGCGCCACATGATTTTGAGCAAAATTCAACAAAATATCCTCCGATGGTTCTTGATGTCCGTTTATTCTCAATGAAACCTCGGAAACACCGAGTTTGTCAAATATCATAGCGATACGTTCTTGATTATTTAATCGTGCAGCATCTTGAAGCGCAACGAATATATGTCGCGGTGCAGAAACACCTTGCTGTGACGCTATTTGCCACGTAAATAAACCATTAATTGTGCTTTGAACAGCATCTGTGGTTGTTGTTAACCATGATAGCGTAGACTTGTCGCCGCTGTCCATAAAAGAAAGTAGCTGATGTTCTTCAGATATTGCTGGAGTCATTGCTGGCATCCACAATGAAAGTTTTGTTAGAATTACTTTACCAGCATCAGTAGCAGGTCGTCATATTGCATCATCGTTGGTTGCTTTTCGTACGAGTACAGTTGTATGTTTGGCTCCGAAAATGACCTTTCGTACGTGTCTGCAGAATCCAAAAATATGTGATAACGGAATTGCACATGAAAATCTTCGGCTGCCCCCTCCAACATTGCTCGACGTGATTTAAATCCTAAGTTGAATTCTGTATCGACATTAATACCCATACTTTGCACATCCGCGTCGGCATTTCCAGCAAAGTTTCTTGGTCGTCTTATATTATACTGTTCGTATTTAGCGTGGTTAGAAGTATCCTTGGCAAACATCATTGATGGACCAGCTGATCTTGAATAATCGTCGCTGTATCTTGCAAGACCAAGTATTGTCGTGGCAACATCAACATCTTTTTGAATCGATTCAATATTTCTTCCGTCGATCATGTAAATGGCGCTGTCGAACAACGCCATGATACCATTATTAACAAAACCAACACTAATATCACCTCCGTATTCAGTATTATCTGCTTTTAAAATTTCGCCTTCTACTTCAATAAATGCTTCAGCGGGCAAGAAATATCTACTTGTATCTTGAACTTGTAATTCAATTCGTCCGCGCTGATTTGGTAATCGTGCATCGTAAGAATAATATTGATAATCACGCACAGATTCATCTTTGAGAACTGGTGTATCCACGTCAAATGCGGGATCAGGTACACGTTCGAACATGTTATGTTATTGGTCATCGTCTAATACGAAGACCACTTCCCGCTATCAGGTTTGCTACTACGTTTTTCTCCCCCTCTTCGGCTAACTCTGCTAGTTTTTTATTTGCAGCTTGATTTATTATTTTACTAACACTTGCAGGCATCACTTCAGTGCTGGGTAATTTTACTGGCTGAGGTTTTCGTCGTATTAATCGTGCTAGTCTATCCTTGATTGCAGAGAATGCTTTACTGGCAACATCACCAACAGCACCAATACCTTTTTCATGAACAACGTCAATAGCTTTCATTCCTAGTTGCTTTGCAATCGGTATTGCTTTTGGGGCTATCCTTCTAAATAAACCCTGAACAACATTGCCGAGTCCATCTCCGTAAAATGTTTTATATATAGGTAATCTTGAATTTACCACCCTGACCATAGTTGGTCCACGTTGAGCAGCGTGTATGATCATTTTATTATAGTAATTATATCTAACTGTTTAATCACTGTGATAATCATCGGTAATTTCATTAATGAGGGACCGATACACGTTAATATCCATGATACCCCCTGTAAATAATCGTTGACAAATAGCAGCTGCTTCATTAATGATTTCTGGAGAATTATTACCGGCTCGTTTTCCCCCAATCAGAATTTCTAATCTATCCACGTCGGCAAGGACGTTATCGAGACATGGAGTAATAAGACCACTTCCCGTTGCACCAAGACCGCTTTCAGTGATACCGGGGGCATCACAGAATTCTTCTTTCTCACCTGTTCTTTCTACTGGTTTTTTCTTCCTTGATTTCCTTTCTGCTTTTACTTTTTTAAGTTTCTGTTTCATTTCGTCTTTTCTTTGTTCTCTTGCTTGCTTTTCTTGTTTAATATACTCATCCACCGTCTGGCTAAAAATTTCAAACTGACTAATACTTTCCTCAGACCTGATCTGCGGAGTATCAGTAGCGATGCGAAATACATCCCTAAACCAGTCGCTATATTTTAGAGTATGAATATATTCAGGTTTCACGTATTTTTCTCTTTGATAATACCCATATGCTGTAATATTCATTATTTGGTCTGGGTCTTTAATAGCGGCAATACCCTCCGGCGTAAATTTATCTACAATTTTGGTTTTGGTTTTTGGTGGTTCAAGTTGTGGTTGAATTTCAGGTGCTGGTTGAGGAAGTTGCCTGGGTGGTGGTTGAGTTGCTCGAAGACGCCAAGCAATATCGGCAGGCAATGTTCCAAGAGCTTTTTGTGTTGCCTCAGTTGCTGAAACAATTTTCTTTGTTGGTTCAGTAATTGGTTTAAATAATTGTTCTGCACCTTCTGCAAATTCTTCTTGTGTCTGCTGACGCGCTTGTAATTTTTGTCTGACAGAATCACGGACAGGTAGATATTTTTTGATTGCTTCTAGTCGCTCTCGAGCTACTCTAGCTGAGTGAGCTTCACTAATCATTATTGATATAACAATGATTTAATTACAGCAGCAGAGAGGGTGAGCTGACAAAAAGATGAGTGTGAGACGCAAACAAAACACGCCTAAAATTTGAAAAAATATGTCAACGAACGAATAACAAAAACGAACTAACCCCGTCGATTTTTGTTGTTGAAATATGTTCGGTTAGCGGATTCGGTTTCGCGTTATTGACCTTATTTTCGCCATTCGTAGGAACCTTTATTTTTGCTAACGGACCCTCGGAAAAAGTTGTAGGGTTCACCCTCTCTGCTGCTATCTGCCACACTGCAGACATCATAGCGATATGACTAAAATTGTTAAAACTGTGTTAAAAACCTAAAGCACACACACATACACACACACACACACACACACACACTGTCCACTTGGGCTGTCCAATATGAGATATCTTGCCAGTAGCATCCCGTGGGTCGGTGGTTCTTCCTACACCAAACATACTGGCATCCATACATAGCATATCGTGGCGTTAAACCCCAAAACAACATCAACAACAACAACGACAATTCAGTAGCTAGAAGTATTTGTGCTCACTATGCGACAAATATAAAGGAGGCAAAGTTGTCGGTTATTACGGTATTTGCAAAAGTATATATTGTGGCAGTAGGTTTTTTCCGTGCATTCTTTGACCGATGGTGGAATGTTCCTTGCGTTATTATTAGTCATAGCATCGAAAATAAATGACAATTATCTTTCTCATATATGGACGAGTTGCTACTACACAACTTAAAGAACGCTATTTATGTGCAGTTCCTAGTCAGGTTTGATGTACTTTGAACGGGAAAAGCTTTATATAATTCTTGATAACTTCAGGTGCAGATCTACTACATCGATAGACATGACATTGCTTACATTATAGTAAGTACATTAGTGAATAGAATAGAGGTGAACCCCCCCCCCCAAACATTACATCCTCTGTTAACACCTGATATTGTTCTAACTTTTATATGTAAATGGACGTGAGTCTGTTGTAGGTAGGGATGGAGTATATGGGTGACACCCATCTGTGTATTACTCAGGCCGGTACGCGGACAGCCAGGATAAATGTTTAAACTACTCTTGAAAGGAACCGACCTATTATATATCTCGGATACATACTTCTGTTTGTGCACCTGTATGTTCTTGGCGCATGTTTTCCCATCAAACAATACACTGTCAGCTTCGAGCGCACGTTTTCGTCTTGAACTTCCCAGAAAATGAATCAACGCAATGGACGTGCATCTTCAAGTTTCATGGTGACACTTTGTGAATTTATGTGAAGAAGGGACTTATAGTTGGTATATGCGGTATGTGTTCCCGGGCACGATGTATGAAGTGCCCCATAAACGTAGCGACAGCTGAGGTTTCTCCAAGTCTTTTGAATTCCCACACAAAGTTGAATAGGGACCGATCATTTAATTTTAGGGGTCTGGGTTTGAATAGTTGTTTGAAAAATATAACCCAGCTCTCCAACTAGCTTGAAACAATATTCTTGCTGGAAACACCCCTCCCCTGCGAGAATATTAAATGGTTGGTGCCTTAAAGAATATAGCGCAAGCGCTAAGGCAAGTGTGTTTTTGAGATCCCAAATAAACTGTGGTGTTTATTGATTTGTTTAAGCGTAAATCCAAACACCTGATCTTCAGGAGATAGCTATAATCGCTATTATCATTGCCAATGCACCTTCTTCCTTGTTATTTATAAGATAATGGTTGTGGTAAAGGTAGAAGTAGTAGTAGTAGTTGTTGTTATTATTGTTTCTATTGATAGTTTATTATTTTAGAAATGAGAGTTATATTCAGGAAATTTTGTTTAAGCTTAATGTAGCTTACTAGTTGGTTATGCCCCACTCGAACACCCGTTTAGTTCTCGCATAATGCAGAAAGATAAATGTTGATCATACATTTATACAGACTTCACTGAATCTGCATACTCTCTCTCTCTCTCTCTCTCTCTCTCCAACAAAAACAAAACCCATCAATAACAATGTATCTAGAGTTACGTTGAAGCCGTCAAGACCACCATGTGCACACAAAAGCACAAACGCAACCCAAATTCCTTAACAGTGTTAAGGAAACCATTAAATACAGTATACATTTTATGCTGGTTTTAGTCATAACAGATTTAAGGAAATACTATGGTTCATGTAACCAGACTTTGGTACTAATCTTTATTAGCACTGGATCGCTTATGAAGAAACATATCCGGAAGCCAGCAGATCTCGCGTCTCCCCTTCCGGAAATGGGGGGAGTATAAATCCTTGAACAATAATTGAACTAGAAGACATTCCCGTCAAAACCTGGGACTTGCCAGTTGACTAAAACTGTAATACAAAGTTACTGTATACATTAGACGCAACATTCACGCGTTTATTTAATTTTTTTTAAAAAAAACTCCAAATAAACATAGTCTAATTAGGGGAGTATCCAAAAACAACAGCGAGTAAAGAAAGGAAAATGACCTCACCACCAACACTACCCCCTCCCCCCCCCCAAACAAAATAGTTCAGATATAGTACTCTGTCAATCAAAGTAGTGTTGATACAGTACTCCGTCAAAGTTGTGTAGATACAATATTACGTTAAACAAGGTATTGTAAATACAGTACTCCTTCAAACAAAGCAGTGTAGATACAGTACTCGGTCATGCAAAGTAGTCTAGATACACTACTTCGTTACTATTGTGCTGTTTATGGACGACGTAAAAGTAAACCTTACTACAGGTGAGGTCAGCGTTTGTTGAAGTTCAGTTACACGTAATACATAAAAAGGTCTATGAAAATACCCGCATCGTCAAAGGAATTGTGTTATACTGAGGCGTCTTATAGTGAGCAAGCACTATATATCAAGCTCTTGGTAAGTCTGCATCCATGCTTGTTCAAACCTCTTAGAATACCATGCAGGACAAGAGTGAATGGCTTTCGAGACACAGTAGTAGTAGCAGGACGAAGAGGATTTAACGGCACGTCAGCACTATGCTGGCCATATGGTACCTATTAAAAGTGAAGTTCTAAAAATTTAAATATGAAGATTTGAAAAAAGACTAGGAAAATAGGATTTACGTAAACATGAAGAAATTCTTGACTCAAGACCTTTAAGGGCAAATTTGTAGGTCAAGGATCAAATTATAGCAGACCCACTATTCAGGTTTGATTCGATTATAGTTTTAAATTAGTTATAGCCTGAAGTGAGAAAAACAAAGCACCCCCCCCCCCGCGACAGTGAATGAAATTACGCCATATGGTTCGTAAAATGTGTTATGCAGCAAATGGGGCTAATTAAATAACACAGCAAATGGGGCTAATTAAATAACAGCGGGTGGCTAGTGGGCAGTATCTAAATCATTTATTCTGCTGAGAAAAAAAATCCAGAACTATGAATTAAAAGGATTTGTGCGTTTTACATCTCCAGGTTTCAATATTGTAATAAAAACCTCTTTATTTGATTTAACAGATGGAGATTCATCCTATCTGCAGAAATGTATATCATTCAAAGCTACTCCTCCTTTACAACGAGAAAAATGAAAGTACTCAAAGCAATGGTGATACAGATAATATCATGTACTTGCAGAAAATATTTATTTCTCGGATGTAGTTGAAAGTAATCATTGGATGCTTCATCATTAGCGGGGATATCATTGTTTGAAAGAAATTAAAGAGTGTGTACACAAGAAATCATCAAGCTGTTCAAGACACATTTGAGTTTCGATAAGGGATCCTTGGTGTCGCAGTGGTTAGCATGCCGAACTCATGAACGAAAGAGTGCGTGTTAGAATCCTAACACCGGTCAAGGCTTGGTCAGCTACAGTGGAGTGTCCTTGGACAAAGCTCTATTCTCCAATTGCCTTGGCACTAAGTAACCTACTTGTGTTGCTGTGCCGTAAAGCACCAGACCAAAATGAGTTCCGATAACTACAGAGGAATCGGGAGGTAAGTACCTTTCTCAAGTAAATACGGAGGCCCCTGATCCTGTCTGGCCTGGGCAGGTATCGAACCCGCTTTACCAACTGAATTATCGCGAACCACCACCCCGTTTGGTAGTAATGTGGGATATGAACTGTTCTACTGAATCAATGGCATACAATGGAGTGAAGGCAAGGCAATGTCTGCCTAAAGTATGTTCACTATACCTTACTTTAATTTGTCTGTCGTTAGATGTAATACGTTACACCCACACATAAACATACATATACGCAATGAAAGATCGAGAAGTCGAATTTGGGATCTTGTTCTTCTATGGCGAACAAATAGACAGTATACCAATTTCAGCCTGTATTCAAAAATTTCCAAGTAAGATAATACTGTCGCAAGAAATTCAGAGAAGGAACTGGTTACTAACAGATATACAGAGGATGTTTGCCTGGATCGAGTGAATACAGGCGTTATCATTTAGTGAGTGAAAAAATAGACGGTTTCGACCACGAGATAAAATATATCCGTTAATCACTTCGAGTTTTCAGGCACAAGATAAAACATATCCGTTGATCACTTGGAGTTTTCACCCATGAGATGAAATATATCCGTTAATCAATTGGGGTTTTCACTCACGAGTTAAAACATATCACTTTGAGCAAACATTTGTTTCATATTAATTTATGCGCCAGAGTATTGGCTATGAATATGTAAACAAATTGAAGTAGCTGATTTCAGCTGTTTACCGTTTATTTTCAGCTGTGTTTTGTGGATATTCGCACGGAAGATACCAGTCGTAACATAATGTACTTTCCTAATTCAAGCTAACCATCGCCAACCCCCTCAACCCCCCCCCCAAAAAAAAACATAAGAGCCCCCACCCTCATAAAATAGCAACGAAATCGGAAATTATTTCAGAATATTGCGGGATTTGAACCTAGTATTCTTCTGTGAGGGGTGGTCATACTTACCACTAGAACAAGTAAGTGACAAAATGGAGATGGGGGAATTTTTCTTGTTATTAACGTTTCTTGAGTACAGTGAAAATGGTTTCGTATTCCACTCCAATGAATTATCCAAATTATTTCTATTGGAAATTCCAATAATTCACGGGCTAGCATAAAATAAACAGCATTATTAGCTTAAAGGAAAATAATTCACACGTATCCCGCTTGATCAATTCCAGTGACAACATAATCAGAATTACATACAAAAGACGGACAACACTTGTACAGGTGCTAGTTGTCCATTTATTCCAATAGCAAAAGAAAACCCCATCGTTAAGATAATAGACTTTCAGTCTTTTACCGCCTTTCTTGGCATTACATCCAAGACTACCATTGTTTACTGTATTACAAGATGGTCTTCCTCGCTCGCCCTATTAGAATCCATTACCACAAGCCTGGGATAGCTCGTATTATCGGAAAGGAGCAAGACAGATGTAAAGATGACAAACATGACACAAGAATTGGAAGCTTGTTGAGGTTTTACAGGGTCTTTACAAAGCGACTTTCAACAGGCGGCATGTCTCATGTGCCGGTAATCCATAAACAGATCACCATCCTACATGCTCTAAATACTGTTTGAAATGAATATTAAATGATTTGTTTGTAGGGATACTGACTCATTACCAATCCACCATCTTTTATTCTTTTACTAAACCTGAAACTTTACATGTATAACACAGGAATTATAAATAGCAGCCCTCAGAAGGAAACACATTACACTATCCTTCTATCAGAGTCTGACAATTGTGAAAATCAGATAGGCTGCCAGGTAAAGAACTTGGTAGCTCAGCTGAAATTTATGAACCCAATTAAGACAAGGAAAAAACTTTAAAATAAATCTACTAGTTTCCGGACTATTCTGTTACCTTTCTATGTTTCATTAATATCATTAGCCTTTGCAAAGTATTTTTGTACATAATAGATTGAAAAATGTAAAACAATAAATAATAGCAAATAGTAGCTAATCGGGCTACCTGATTTAGATATATTATAGCCCGGACCCATCTTTCTGGTAGCCCTGTGGGCAGTAGGAACAATATTTGTCAGGCTTTTCTTCTAGAGTGATATGAAAATAAGGATGTCGATAAGAATTATATCGGATTTAATTTTAATTATAAGATTTAACAATGTGTCTTTTTCTGAAAATTCGGCTTCTGCGATATTTTAAAATTTTTATATGGATTTTGAAGTAAGATGTCCACGAAAAACTCTTTTTTTTTTGTAAGGCCTTGACGTTACAACTTCATTTTACTATTCAGTATGGAACAATTCCTTAAAATACCTAACAGGTGGAAAATCTACTTTTGGGTTGTTATATATCATGCATATATGATTTATAGGAAATTAGCAAGCAACGTAGCATGCTCCAGTGATACGTTTCTGGTCGACAACTGTCTCCGTATAGAGAATAGATGCATTTAGCACAGCGTCAGGTAATTGCCTCGGCTAATCCGTGAAGTCTAATCCTTTCAGATTAATATCCTGTAGATTATTGGCGAGAGTGCTTCACTGTGACATTGTACACTTTAAGACTGGTGGTTACTGTTGATTGAACTTAGGCGTGGGATGTAATTCTTTGGATGAAGGGTGGTGGGTAGTGGAGGTTACGAAGCATTGCCAAAATATATTTTCGTAAAGAGGGTGTTTGGCAACAGACTGGAGGTTATAAGCTATAGGCCTTAGTCTTCTTGCAAACAATGTAATATGCACGATTACTCTGTTTTGACGAACTTAAGCTGCCTTATAGTCACTTTTTCAGAAATGTACTTCTTTCATATTGATAATTCTCATTTCATTTGAAACATTAGTTACTTTAGCAAAGTATACATATCAAATGACAATGATATATTACTTCATACTTCACTTGGTATGATTTCAACCTGTTACGGAATAATGTATCTTTTGAATTTATAATATAATTTTTATTTAAGTCATTTGAGACTATAAAGTTATGTTATGTATCCTTGAATTCAATGGTTAGTACTATCGTAAAGTACATATAAATATCTTAGTAGGAGTTCCATTCATGACAAGGTCGATCTACGATGAAATGAACAAATAGGAAGCTCAAGCATGACATGCAAATTTGAATGTGGGTTATGTTAAGATGCGTGGGAATTCAAACTGTAATTGCCATTCAAAGCGCGCTATAGCATTTGATTAGTTCAGTGACATCTGAAGGTTAGAACAGGATTCCTTTAGTTTACGACTGTTTGAGCTATGTTGAAATAATATGGTTTTATTGTTGGAGAAATTCTGGTTAATCAGATTTGTTTATTTGAAACGCAAAAGTACACTATATAATGAGGATACACGCACCATATTTATTCTTTCAGTTATACAAAGCGTTAGCAAAAGTCGCAGAGGAATTTGTGATTTTACATGTTGTTGGATATTGCAGTGTGAATAATCTTTGATATAAACAGTCAGTGTTTGAGAATGAAGTGATTATATTCAATATTTTGAATATTTAATTTATTCAATCGGTTTGTGTGAAACTTTCAAGAACTTCAGTTATATTCTTCATTCACGAGATTACATCGAAGTATTAACATATCGATTAATAATTCTGTTGAATTCTGTATTATCATGGTCAGACCTAAGCACTACAAGCTTCGTTCGGAATACATGAGAATATTTCCGGATTAGTGAGAAATTGATTGTACATTATCGGATTATTATCGGATTATCAGGAGTACATTCTTGGAATTCACACACTTTAAGTTACTTGTAGTTCTTTCACTTAATTTTATTTTTGTTATGTATGTAAATAAATGTATATTTTGGGAACGTGAATTGCTTGTTGGGTTTTACTTGATCTTTTTACTCTGTTCAAACCCCTAGACATAACAAACCCTACGACCTTGTCGGAAATTTTGGGCATTATCACGTTACTTGTTTTTACGCACTTCACTGGCGTATTTTTCTGCCTGTGACACTGTTGTATGCATGAAGTCATATCAAAATTATTTTTTCTATATGGTCTCAACATTTTATTTCTTAGTACTGAACCTTTCACTTTGCCCAAAAGCCTAATAAATCATATGTTAGTCTAAAATAATTCAGAGATGAACTCTCGGTGAAGTTCTTGTCCTAGGTTATCTAGTACTTTTATAGAGGCTGGATTGGAACCACCAAAATGAGAGAGGAAACATGCTCTAAAAATAGACTGAGACTAATCTACATTCGTGGGTACTGAACCGGAAGTAATAATTGTGACCCTAGTCCTATCAGGCCAAATTATTTATGGTCAGTTTAAGTCAAACTTATATTTGCATGCCACATGTATTTGAACTTTACACACTAAGTCTTTTTGAACTTCATAGCAAACAAGGTGCGTGACAGCTGTCAGAAAGGGTGTAGTACTCAGGTTGTACAGGGTGCAGTTTTGGGCCAAGTGCTCTTGAGAAACCAAAACTATATCTGATATATCTTTCTTAATTATAGGAAGTTTTCAATACAGTAAAAACTTTATTGAAATGCAAGATAAGTCATATCTAAAAATTCTTATTTAAATTTAGAAAACCAAATTGTAATAAAAAATTAAATTTTAATACAAGTTTTAAAATTCAAACTGACAAATTATAGACAGCAAAGTTGACTAATGAATGGTATTTAAAACAAATGGTAGCTTTGTTCTGTACAACTTAGAACATTCTGTCCAGGGGTAGTGAGCAAGATAGCTCACAGTGATTTCTGCAGCAAATTGCAATATGCCTGATCAAATGCATATAGGTGTACACACTAAAGAAACAATGACAGGTGCTATGTTCCTCTTTTCTTGTGTCAGGTACTCGGACAGTTGTTAAAATAAATAATAGCACAATTAACCCATTTTGATTGGACCAGTACTATGTTTTATAACAAAAATGCATTACATTTCAATGTCAATAACCACAAAATGAGACAATATAATAGGAAAATAGAGCTCCAAGGAGGCTGTAACTTACAGAAGAAAACTGGTTATCATAAATTTTAAGTCAATGTGTTGGGCTCTACCTTACATAAAGTTCAAGGCAATGTGTGGATGTGAGGTTTGATCATTGGTACAAAAATCAGTACATACCAGTATACAAAATTAAGTGACAATATACTAAATTAAGTGACAATATACAAAATTAAGTGACAATGTACTAAATTAAGTGACAATATACTAAATTAAGTGACAATATAATAAATTAAGTGACAATATACTAAATTAAAAGATATTCCATGAGCAAATTCATGATGGAAATAATATTTTGGAGATTGCAAGTGAATACAGTCAATTATGTGCTTCACAGATCAACTATATGTCCCAATGGATCCTATAACATCAACTAAATGTGAAATTTTGAACAAAAAAAAAAACTTGTAAACAAGGACGGACATTTGCATTCGTGGGACATATACTATGTAATTATTAAGATCAACTGTGCAAACATAATTCAAAATTTTTTGTTTGTACATTTCTAGTACATTTTCAGAGTGTCAGTTGACAATTATTAAGTTGAATGGTTCATTGAAATGTGATATCAGTTGATGCTACTATAATAGACTCTGACAAAGTACGAAATTAAAATATATTACCATACACAAGCAAATTCATGGCGGAAATAACATTTTAGGACACTTAAGTGCATACATCCAGATATGTGCCTTGCAGATCAACTATAGGTACAATGAGATCGTATATGATGTATTGAATGTGAACTCCTGCTCCCAGACATTCTAAAATATATGGACATTTGCTCACATGCTTGATATGTATCTATGTTAAGATAAGTTGTGTAAGTCTAAATTCAAATAATCTGTTTTAACATTTCTGGTGTAATGCTTAAAGTGGCAGCTAAAAATTATTATTATTAGTAATTAATAATACATAAATAAAATAGTTTATTAGAATGGGATATCTGCTTACACCACAATGCAGTATACAACCTGAGTAGGCTCATGTATAGCCTTTTCATTTCCATTTTCTCCTTAAGAACCATATAAGAATTTGTGTAAACAATTACTGAAAAGCCATACAAGTAGATACGTGTTACTCATATAGTGACCGCATCATAAACACATACATCAACTGCTTGGGCCCTTAATAAATAGTATAAATTACCTAAAGGCACAATATATATTAACTGGAAAGATGTCTTCATGTGTTGTGAATAAAGGCGTCATTCTTACTTTGAAAAATAGTTTCTCTGAAAGAATTTCACAAATATCCACCACTGCAGCTTGTATAAGGTGTAGGAATACCTACATGCTGATAATAATGAGTATCAACCACATAGATTCTATACATGTGCACTTTGTTTTAAGTAAATTTTACTGATTTTTTTAATTTAATTTTAAAGTTTTTAACTAAATAGTTCTATTTTTAAAGTCAATAGGCAAAACGTGTCAAAATTTCATTGCTCGAGCTTTGATAATAAATTTTGGATACCATTTTAAACTTTTTTGTATATGGCAATACAGGACTCGCGTGCCAATTATTTTTACTATGTGGTCTCTACTTTATTTCTTAGTACTGAACTTTCCACTGTGTTCAAATCCTAATAAATCATATGTTAATCTAAAATAGCTTCAAAGATGAACTCAGAGTGAAGTTCTTTTTTCACAGGTTATCCGTCACTTTTTTGGAGGCTGGACTGGAAACAAAGCACCGTGCAATGGGTCACAGATGTCATTTCTGGATCAGCATCTGTCATGGGTTTGTGGATGATGTCAGAGATCTCCCCTACTCCTTAGGGTTTTTGGTTATCTTTGTCTAGGAGATGACCGACCATAGTGTTATTGCCAGAATCGAGTAATTTAATAAAATAAATATGAAGTAATGAATGGTGTAACAGATCTGAGCAGAGATATATAATAGAACAACACGAGCCCCCGTATGTAAAATGCAACAATTTAATCAATCACATAAACAGAGAATGAAATCGAACATGACATGTGAATGATTCGCCTTCTCTCAGAAATAGTTAGATAATTATGCGAATTTCAGTTAGCCGTTCTGTTATTGATAGAGCCAATTTCATCATATGATCGAGTAATAGATCGAACTCAAATTGGCAGCATGACGGCATCACCTGGTGCTTTCGGTCCTTTCCCAACTGATGCTGGTGATGAGCGTTTCCTTCTTTTTCCTTCTCCTCCTCTCCTTTAACCTCTTCGGATCACCAACCCCTCGGTTGCAATCTGCACTATGTTTCTTCTCTGCAATCCGTATGGAGCTATTTTGTTTTTCGTTCAAATAAAATATAACACCCAATCTAAATACTGTCATGTATTTTTTTTCTTCTCCTGGTATCAACAAATATTCGCACTCTTTTCGTCAGCTATTGTCTATCGAAATCAACAGAACTAGCTATGGTCTTTCGCATTAATACACAAAGAACCTACTATCATAAATATAATTCTTGTTAGCGGCTACTGCATTCTTAACCGAGAACAATGACATAATTAACCCTCTCTGATACTATCATTTTCCCGCTGTGGCCATAAATTTACCTATCATTTGACAAACGTTACTTGATTCTCAGTTAAAGATAATTCGCACTTAATTACACACGAATTAGTGGACTTCATTCATTGTCCTATCTACGTTACTTTGCTTATTAGCGATTCATTGATATACATTTTCAGACATAGAAAAATCAATCCTCAGCATAAATGTACCCATCTGGAAAGAAGTTATTTTACCTTACCCCTCACTCCACCCCTTTAAAAAAACCTATGGGTTGACCACTATCATAATGGGTTGACCACTATCATAATGCGATTTTCAGTTTAATACCTACCTATTTACAAATTTTTATTCGCTCTACTGGTCATACACCAGAGGAGCTGATAGGATGATCAGTTGTCCGTCGTCCGTCCGTCCGTTAGCACAAGTCTGTTGTCGCTCCTCCTCTCCTAAACTACTTGCTAGATTGCCATGAAACTAAAATTTAAGAAAAATGAAATTATACCTGTGCCTGACTATCACAAACATCTTGGTGTAACCTTTACCAGTTTAGCATTGGGAGTAATCATATTGATAGCATATTTCAGTCGATTTAAAAATTAACAAATGTCTTGAAATATTTAAACATAAATTTAGCCGAAACATGCTTGGAAGGGTATCCCGCCTGTAGTTGACTATTGTCACTGGGATAGCTGTTCGGCTGAAGAGTTTCTTAAATTAGAAAACATATACGATTAGCAGGGAGAAATGTGACTGGTTTTGCTGTATGTGTGTCGTACCATTTTTTGAAGAAAACTGGTTTACCTAACAGATAGAGGAAAATTTCACCACCTGTTACTGCCATAAAATTGTATATGTCGTCTTACCTTATCTCTTGCTGACCTTCTACTGGTTGTTGAGACAAACAAGTATACTCTGTTATACCAAAGACTTATAGAAATGGTACTAACAGCTGCCTCGCTTGGTGCTCAGCATTAAGAGGTTAGTGTTAGGACTGGTCGGCCTGGTGTCAGGATAATGTGACTGGGTGGAACATCATGCTACATGTCTGCGGCATGATGCCCCAGTGCTAGACATCACTATAAACTGCCACACTGCAGACATCGTAGCGATATGACTGAAATTTTTTAAAGTTAAGTTAAAAATCCAAATCACACACACACACACACACACACACACACACACACACACACACACTTATTTGGTGAAAGGATTTTCTTTGCCTATACTGCATACTAAAATTAGAAACAATTGCATTGATCTACATTGTCAAATTATTTGAGAGCTATGCCATTGTATCTTTGAGCATATCGCTATATATTTAATGCAAATTTTACATACACAACGTATAACAATTGTTCAAATCTAAATCAACTATATATACCAGTGAAAATAATGTTTTGTTTTATCGCATGATTACTGAATTATGTACGTTAATATCTCCATTTTATTTATCATATAGTCAGTATAGTTTTCCTGTAGTATGTGCAGTTTCATTTTTTTGATATGACAACGTATTACATATCACTTTATGTTATTTTGATTGGTCCAAATAAGGCCATAAAATTATTGTGCAGTATTCTTTTTACTGATTGGCTGCCATCGTGCCAAACTTTATTTAACCCCGCTTTCAGTAATATTTTGTTTTCAGTAAATATTTGTGCGGCCAATTCTTTTTATTCGACTCACGAAAGGGAATCGGGGAAACATGTCTGGATATGGTCAATTTAGTCCCACAGGGGTTTGTTATGTCATGAATAACAAAATCAACAAATGAAAAAAGGCGTAAAACTCCAAGACAAGAAGAGCAACAAGAAGTAAAACTAGGGATATTGCTCATTTGATAGCGGGTGCAAGTGCGGGGGTGGAGGGGTATAGACATAAAAACCACCCTATATGCAAGCGTGGTTTAAATGCTAACTTACAGAAGTAAATAAACTCACATCTTTTCACAGAAGAATGTGGACATAAACTGGTCTCCAAACTGACAGAACTTTATCCAACCACAGCGTATTTACACGGTAAATACGTGATGTAAATCCGACTCAAAAAGAAATTTGTTTACGTCTTCTGTACAGTCTACTGTTCCAAATCAAACGCTGAATATATCTGGTCACAAATACATTACAATTAATATAGGATTTTTCTGCATCCAGTAATCCTCTTTTCACATTAATATCGCAACAATGTAATGTTTTGTTGTGAAAGCGACATTTTAGGGTGAACATGGACTCTAACCGGTACTGTGCACAGTATCAAACAATGTGACATCACACGCATTGGTTGTTGCTGTTGTTGTTGTTGTTGTTGTTGTAGGGTTCAACGCCATTTTTCAGCACACGATAGGCTATATATGGTTGCCAGTATAAATGGTGGAGGAAGAAAACCCCGGAAAGAACCACCGACCCACGAGAAGCCACTGGCAAGCTTTCTCACATACCCACTTTGGTCGAACCCGAGACTCAATCCCACGCAGACAGAGGTGAGATAGCAGTGATCCGTAACAATGAACATTCTAGACCACTCGGCCACTCGGGCCCCTACACGCATTGGACATTCTATTTTGAAAAATGACTTTGTCTTTATAAAATATTCCGTCTATTCGTATGGACTCCTGTTTAGTTTGTAAAAAAAAGTATTATCTACTTTGTTTGGGACTATTTTCTTACGCACAACAAAGGTGCGACGTCTGTCAGAATGAAAGAAATGATTCATTATTCTTTCTACTTAAATAATTTCCCTCTGTTTATACTCATTGGATTACTGCCATATTGGTAACATAGACGTCAGATTACTGCCATATTGGTAACATAGACGTCAGATTACTGCCATATTGGTAATATAGACGTCAGATTACTGCCATATTGGTAATATAGACGTCAGATTGCTGCCATATTGGTAATATAGACGTCAGATTACTGCCATATTGGTAACATAGACGTCAGATTCTTCGTTCCTGGATATTGATTGTTTGTGTATTCTTTTTAGTGTGTGTACCGTGCCTACCACAATCATAATTTACACAAATATGATTTCATTCATGCTTTCTCTCTCTCTCTCTCTCTCTCTCTCTCTCTCTCTCTCTCTCTCTCTCTCGTTTTTATTTATATATAATTGTAGGGAGCCATATCAATTTTCTGCCGCTATCCATACAAATTTATAATCGATTGGGAGGGGTGGGGTGGTGGTGGCTTATTTTAACTTGTTAGGACTTGTAACCCTTACCTCATAGCAAACATATATTGCATGCATATTATATGTTCAAACAAAGCATTAACTGACACTTCTACGTTACATTGCTTGGAAAATAAAATTAGTTATGTGGAAGCTTCCACTTGAATCTATTCTCAAACAATAATAGTAAGTAGTCAGTGAATATTGATGTCATAATGAAGGAAACGTGAAAGTACAGGGAGAGTCAGTGGCGTCACTAGGGTTGCTGTCACCCAGTGCGGTAACTTATGGTGTCACTCCAATGAACCCCTTTCCTGCACAAAAATTCAAAAATTTTATAGACATTCATGCGCGGTAACTCATGGTGTCACCCCCATGGACCTCCTTCCTGTAAAAAAATTCAAATATTTTACAGACAGTCATTATGGTGTCACCCCTTCTGATGGTGCCACCCGGTGCGGTCCGCATCCCCCGCACCCCGTAATGACGCCACTGGGGAGAGTGACGTCATAAGATAAAATTTAACACTTGATGCAGACAATTCAAATAGTTCCAGACAGTGCATGCGTAACTGTAGCAACCTCCATGTGATAAATAACGACTAATATATCATTTTCAGTTATATACCAAATTGATATCATGAGTACTAACGGAGAAAACTTACAGGAAATTGACCTCACGTATATAACAAACTCTATGCATGTGTTTGATTCTGGTGCAAACGATATCTGGCCTGCAGTTTATATATAGGTCTTAAAGGTCTACTAGTGTGCTCACACAACTTTCTTTTATATGATAAATTTAATCTTCTAGATGTGATTTTTAACGGTATTATGTCACATACCTCATCGTTAATGAAAATAATGACCACAAAACATCGATTTTTTAGAGCACAAGGAAAAACGCTCCTAGCCGATTTCGCGCTCGGCAATTTCCGTAACACAAAGCGGAAGTGACGTGCTGTAGGGAACTACATTTCTACTTTCGTTGTTAGTTGCATTCAGTAGATGGTACCGTGCTTTATCCAACCAGTGACAGACGAGATAGTCTGCAGTGACCATTTGAGAGACGACGATTTCGATACCGTCTGTAAAATTAGAGAGTTACTTGGTATTACGACCATCAGACGACTCTTGCCAAATGCAGTACCCAGCTTGTTTTCTCGCCAGATAACTGAGTCCGTTAACACCAGATCAACAAAAACAAAGGGTTACGGCAGGGCTTACAACATGTAGACCGAGAGAAGCTTGTACAGAAGCGAGAGTTAGCGAGGGTAAAATATTTATACATCTTTATCTTGCTATATTACTGGTTGTCAGCCCCTACCCCTCGCCACAAATATACCTAGCAAAAAACGATCAATGGGAGAGGGCGATTTTAGTGGGAGGTTGTTTTCAAACCATAATAGCCCCACCCCTACCCCCCCAAAATGAATCCTGCTTTACCATGACGAGCGTGTGTGTGTGTGTGTGTGTGTGTGTGTGTGTAACCCTTGGATTTTAGTTTTGCCCACTCCCCAATTATTATTCCCCCCTCGAAAAAATTCATTTGCATTCCCATGCTTATTTCATGCCTGTTGAACAATAATAATAATGACAAAACAAATTTTCTGCTAAAGCCAAAATGTGAATACTTGATGTATTGATTATGTTTAATTATAAAGGCTAATTACCCCTTCGTGTTGAGGCACTGGGAGTAAATTACTTTGTTTGCCAGAATATACACAACTTTGTCAATGGATGACGGTCTAGGTCAGAGTCAAACCCACAACCCATTGCTTGTGAGTGTGAATACTAATGTCCGTTCAGTGTGGAGAGTATAGTATTATTATTCACAATATGTACTGAACCATAGTTAAAAGGAATTTTTTTAAAATACTTTAATGCTGTCGGTGTAAAGATTTTACCTTCTAATGCTGCTCTAATTATATATATTTAGGCACTGAATGAGAATTTTGAGAACCGGCAACTGGAAGATAATGCACTAGAGAGAACCGAAGACAGTAGATGGTGCGACATATCATGTGGTGCGTTTTAATGTCACAGTGAACTTTCCATTCATTCCCTGTTTACATGGTTTGTATAGCTTCATAGTTGATATGAGTTCCTAAGGCCTCGCAAATTGTATCAACATATGAGTCAATAATGAAGTTATGTAAATTTTTTATTGCGGAGAAACTACAGTGTATTGGTAATATGTCAAACTTTATGATCAACCCTTAGTTGTAAAAGTAAGCAAAAAGATTTGGTGCATTTGTCAATTATTATTCAGACATGCAAAAGACTTCATTTGTAACTACCATATCTACTGCAAAGGCATGAAACACATTTTTCATACTCTTATTACAGGGACTAGATACACCATCCTGCAGTATTGCTGTTCAATGTCAGACTGATAGGATACTTAAGTAAAAACAAACCAGCAGACGAAACATATAACATTGTATTAACTAAGCTCAGTATGATTATGTAAGCGTTTGACTCGGTAGACAAAGCACTTGTGAACTTGTTATTATTTAGCAATGATACACTTTAAATGATACACATATTCATGAGAAATCCTCATCTGTGTGAAAACCACGATGATCTGAATACACGTTTACTACACAGGTTGTGAAGTAAATGTCCAGCAAGTAAAGAGAGGGAGCAAAGGCATTGCAAAACTTTCATGTACTTGTCAGCATTCATATATGACACTCGTGCAAGAAAATGAGCTTACTTTTTCAATGTTACTTATGCATAAGTCCATTTTTAAAATGTTGGTAAACACATTTAAGTTATGTACAGATGATGTCACATTTCAAGAAATAGAAGTATTGTTAATTTTGCTCAACACATTTTTTGTCTCTTTTCTTCTGAACAATCAAGTGAAGAGTAGTTGTGACATGGAGAAAGAGGGACTTTCTAGAGCCATAAAAACTACAGAACCACAATATAGAGGTGGGCACCATTATTACAGACAGGCATGTTTAGATACAGAAATGGATCAGAGAGAATATGAGAGCCACACACTATTATGATGTGTGACATGTAGCCAAGGGTATGTAGATATTGCAATTTTTACTACCCTGAATGATAATATTTGATAAAACTTGTATACAAGCGCATATAGTAATATAACAGTTCTATGTTTAAAGTTATATTAAAGTTGGACAGGAAACATATCACTAGGAATACAGTCAGCCTCCTCCTCCCCGGCCCTGTACATACACACACAGAAGGGAGAAACGAACTAAAGCAAAGCAACTCGAACTTGAAAGATTTTAATCAAAACAAAGCTAACACAGTCTTTTTTGAAGCACATACTTAAAATCATATTACAACAGAAATTATTATTATTATTATTATTATTATTATTATTATTATTATTATTCATTCATTCATTCATTCATTCATTAAACTCTGATTTATATGTATGTTAAATTGAATACTAATTAGGTCTTGTTTCCAATTCCATTAATTCTCTTTGGTAAATTGTCAGTATGAATATAGGCAGTGGATGACATTTTTCAGTTTCTTGAATTACTGGGGTAACAATTTTTTTTTCAGACAATGTTGAAGAATTCATGGCAGTGCTGGAGGAAGTGGTCAGGAAGCCGTAGTCAGTTGATAGTTATTGCCACCTCTATGCAGCCATGTATGTATTATGACTGAAAATAGAATATACAGCAAATTTTTAAACTTGAATAAAGTTATGTTATTTCATGCATCCCGGTTTTCTGTTACTTATTTCATGTTTTCAGAGTCAATGCCTTTAGCATAAAATTATGTTTTACTACAACAAGTGTTAGGAAGCTAAATGAATCAAATGTGAACATGAACAGACAGCAATATGTTTTAAATGTCATAGTATAGAATCTGTTCAGGAAATGAAATTATAGAGGCTTAAAGAATTTTTCATGATAATTTCCAAGATAATGGACGAATGATTTTAGCACGATCTATTATCAAAATGAAAGGTTTGGGTAAAAATTCCACACTCAAGTAAAGTGATAGTACTGATACATTCTGTTAATAAAGGAGGGATTTTATGGAAAGGAATTGTAAGCATAAATTTCACATGCGTATAAAGCAATCACTTGTCCCAAAATTGACCCTCATAGTGGCATCATAACTACTGTAACAATATTTTGCCTACAAGTGTTCATGTACAGGATTTCCTTGTAATTTCCATATTGCTGAATGTAGGGACAGTATGCTGCTTCCAGGACATATTCATCCAAGCAAACTGTATGAAATCTTTGATGAGACAATCCATCTTGACCTTAGTCTTATTCAAAATCATAATCTCTTTACAGCATCTACACTTCTCGATTATATCTTTACTGCTGCAATTTCCACCGGTACACCAATATACATGGTAAATACATTCCATCATTCATTATTGTGTTAGATACCAAATTTGTGGGTAAAATGTATGAGAAGTTGTTTGTTAAAGTATGATATATATTTATATGTGATGCATGGTTAGACTTTTGTTCTTCGTTTTGTACCACAATAACATAACAATAATCAGCAATGTATTATTATTATTATTATTCTCAAGATTTGTTTCACCATAAATCTGTATAATTCATTTGCCACTAGTATTATACACCTAGACCCACAGAGAAAATATATGCTTGCTGAACATCTGGATACAACACCAGGTTGATGATTTTCTTTTTAATAAAAGTCTTCAATTTTACTATCTGTGGAGGGTAGTAAACAATCACACCCAAAGGACATTTGGGGTCTGCATTTCATCACGGTTTAAAAGAACAAAATTGTCATAAAGTTAATACAGTATGTATTTCTACACCTCTCACAGTCTGAGTCATAAGTGTTTAACTTTTAACACCACTAGTTGTTGATGAACCACGCCCACATGACAATCTGCTCTGAAGACATCCAAGTTTCGCCCAAATTCTTGCCCTTCTCTTTTCATTATGAAATTGAAATAACATTAACGAAATAATAATAATAATAATTGCCATAATTATAACAGTAATTACCAGAATGAATAGCCCAAGCGCTACTCAGTCTCATTATGCCCTATGTCCTCTTTAGAGACCTCGTCCACGTTGTCGTCTCATTCGGGCTTAAATTGGTACTGTCTAACCTCAGCGAGCAGAATTTACTTAAGATTCATTACGTTCGCCATCTTCTAGGAGTTCACCTTCCTCACACAACGAAAATGAGCATGACAAATTTGCCGTAAATTCGCTTGAATCATCACTAAATTCAGCCATCATCACCACATACGCTAAACTTGAGGGACTTCCCGACAGTACGTCATTCCGGAAATCCTATTATCCCCAGAAGTATGCAAATATTCCGGAGCGTTTTCCGTAAAAACATCGATAAATGCACACATTATCTTCATTTTCTTCTCTGTGAGTTAAAATATGCATTTTTAATGCACATTTCTGAGTTATTTAGCGAAAAATGAACATTCTGATATATAGTGTGTATTACACTCTAGTAAACCTTTAAACTTGAAAGTATGATAGACTCGACCAAAATTCAAATGCTAACGTGGAGAGATTACGATGAGATACCACACAACCAACGACCCTGTAGAGCTATAATCTTGTATCATATGACAGTGATGATTTTGGCGGTGAATTAAAATTACAAGATTTTGGTGGAACATTCATTCGGAACGTCCTCGGTTTCTTCCGTCGACTACGAGAAAAAGAACTAGTGATCTGAAGCAACCAGTAACCAAACATCGCCATCTTTTCCTGATAGTATAATTTCAGATAACATGCCAGACAGGCTTGGGGTGAGTATTGAATCAAAATAATATTGCGATATATTACAATATTAAGCGAAATATTGCAATACTATTGCAATACATTGATTTAAGAAAATATTAGAGATTCTTGTTAATCTATTGAAATAAAATGAATGCAAACTGCAAATAAGTGCTGAAAATTATTTAATTACATAATTAAAATACAGTAGAGAAAACGAATAAAATGCAGTACAGTAGTTGCAATCTAACACAGAAATAAAGAGTTACAATTTAAGTATTTTGTCTGAACAGTTCATTGTTTGTGGTTTACATAAACTATATAAAACTGCAGATTGGTCTTTTCAATGTCTCTTTACCCAGTGTAGCTCAAACTGAACTTTCTTGAAAATCACATGATGGAACTTACTTCATATTTTATTTAAGAAAATAAAAGCACCAACATGATATGGGTTTAGGGCTGAACGTTGTGCATTTACTATATCTCCAGCAGTGGAGAACACCCTCTCAGAAGGGACACTTGTTGGGATGCACAATAAGGATTTAGCAAGCTTAGCTAATCTTGGAAATCTTTGCTCGTGATTTTCCGCCACTAAAGAGGATTTGAATTCAAGGGAATCGACAGAAACACTCTATAGTTCTTAAGTTCTTCTTTTAGTTCTTCCATTTGTGTTTTTATTGCCTCAACACCAGTTATGTAGACGTCACCAAGAAGGTCTTGCATGCCAGAACAACAGGTACCTTTATCATATCACTCTGACCAATGTCTGATGATTATTGTCTGACTTGAGCTTCTTGCAAACTGGTTGAGCATCCTAAGCAGCAGAATTGACCGACACACATAACTGCTCTGTTAGATGGGGTAAAGGTGGCAGTCTGAATGCCCACTATCACCCACAGGTGAGTGATCAGTGTCATGTTCAACCTAAACTCTAACAATGATTTCTGATGCATTCTGCAAAATTTTGGTAAAGATTGCCTACATTCATGCATCACTGAGGAAAGGTAAGGCTTTAAAACGTGGAGCCAAGACAGCAGCAATAGTGATTATTTCTTCTTGATGAGTGTTTCTATCTTGAAGATCATCAACCACAGCCCTTTTCATCTGAGCTATTACTAGAGAGTCATCATCGCTATGTTAGAAAATGCTGTCAATAAGTTGCGATGGAGAGGCATGATAAAATAAATGGTTGGAACTGACTCAGTAACAAGAGTGGTTGTCACCACTTTAAGAGGTATGAGACAAAGCATTACCTCCTCTACCAGGCAAATGTCATAATCTGACAATGTGTTTAAATATTTGTCTTTGATTTGAGCAAGATCTTTGGATCTCAAAATGGCAATTACTGCACACTGCATTTCAAGAAACCTTGAAATCATGTCATAAAGTACGTTCCATCTAGTGGGCACATCAGCTATAAGCTTATGATCCGGTAGGCCCAGCAATTCAGCCTGGAATTCAGCCTGGCTTCTCAGTTTAGCTGCTGCAGATGTACTTCGGTGGAAGAACCCAACTATTCGACGAATCCTGCTGAGGATCTTGAGACACTTTTGTGCAGCCAAATTAATTGTATGTGCATAACACTTGATGTGAAAGAGTATAAGAGTCCCTGCCTTGTCCATGTTACATGAATTATCTGATACAATAGGTGGTATGTGGATAGACTGTGATTCCCATTCTTTGAGGGTCTCATGAATCACGGCAGCTATATTCTCACCTATGTGCCCTTCATACATGGGCTGAGTTTCAAGAATATGGTTAATCAGCTTCCAATCATTATCAATGTGAGTTGACATGATTGTCAGATATGATTCATTGACCTCAACGTCCAACTATCTGTTGTCAATGGAACCTTCTCAGTATTTCGTAGGTCTTCTGTTACCAGTGCCTTGACCTGAGCATATTTTTGAGGAATGATCACCTCTGCAAACTGCTTTCTACCTGGAACATTATATTGGGGGTCAAGTGTATGTAAAAGGTTTCTAAACTCTGGCGAATCCACTATTCGGAATGGACGCATGTATGATAAATATGCACACCTTGTCATTTATCTGTAAAGCACGAGAAGAATGGGAGGGGTATTTTGCACCAAATGAGCCCTGGTAAAGTTCTCTGGATTGGCTGCGACGTTTTAACTTTAGAAAGATCGGAACTATCTTCACACGATGAGCTCGCATTAGCAGAGATCGATGATCTATTGTCTGTCATCTTGTAATTACCACATTTCCCGGGATTATACTTGTTCATGTGGTAGATTAGATCAGTGGTTCCACCAGAAAACTTAACATGAGCACATAGTCGGCACATAGCAATTGCCTGATCAATTTTCCCATCCCTTTTACTCTTTATTAACGCAAAATGAGTCCATATGACAGACCGTGGGTTTTTTTCACTAGGTTGTACTCAGCTATGTCAGTTAATCGTCAGTGTCAGCAAGGTGCTTATTTGTTGACAAAGAGGAGTTAAAGCTTCAAGAGGATGAATATTCAAAGACATGTAACTTCCGATTACCCATGCTGCAACTGCCCAGGAAACGAAATAGAAATGTCACTGTAGCAGACTACTGGAGGTAAAGGTATGGAATTCAGTAAGGTTATTATCAATCAGAAACTATTATAAGTAGTTAAATATGGCTAATATTAATTTATATTACTTCTTATCAAAATTTACGTCATTATCGTACTATTTCGATATAAGAATGTTATACCGCGATTATTGTATCGTCGGTTTAATACCACAATATACCGGTATTCGATATTATCGCGCACCCTACAGACAGCTTGCACGTCCCTACAGTTTTATAAATGAAAAGCATCAAGAAAATAAAAAAATACATAAAACTTGCTAATTTACTTCATTGATTTGTAATTTCTAACCGGACTGTCAGCAAGCGGATCTTAACATTGTTATCTTCTTCGTGGTATGAGCCAAACGGAACTTTTCAGTGTGAAGAAGGAGCATGCTCACTGTCATTTTCCGAGTGCCGGAAGGGTCCATTTTCAATGAAGGGATGAATACAATACTCACAGATTAACAGCCTGTCGTCTGCATCTAATGTCTGCAATGTCTAATTCTAACATGTCAAAAATAAATGAGACACCACCCCACCCCACCCTGAAAAATATGCCCTTACATCTACATTACGTTGTGGAAGTTCACCATATTATCCACAGCTTACGGAACACAATGAACTACATCACTCCTGATGTGTGAACGACACATTCTTTAATAAAAGTTCATACCCATCATGCAGGCGTTCAACACTGATTATTTTAGTAATGGGTGTCATCTTTTAGAATTTGATTCCATTCCATTTACCTTTAAGTGGCATTTATTCAATTATAAGATTTTTGCATTTTTATATCCTTGATATTTTACGTTTTAAATATCGGCTGCGGTGGTGGTGCTGGTGTGGTTAACAATATGGCAGGTATATGCTGGAATTAATGATAAATAACTTCGACATTTCGAATGAGACTCGGAGGTAGTTGTAATGACTGACACTTTCCAGATTCGTAGGTTTATGGCGCAAGAACATTAAGCTAGATGTGAAAAGAATACATATATTTTTTATCAAATGATAATTGTTGAAAATAAAACTTAAGGATATTTCAACAATCAGGAAATACGTTAGCGTCTAATTTTTTATTGTAATGGTGCAAACTTTTGTGGAGATAAATTCGCAGTACATTTGTCGTGGTCAGCGTGACACGTAACAATTAAATTTGATGCATGGGCTAGACTCGCAATAAATTTCTGAATGCGATGGACGAGATCTGCTCTGATTGGGGCATAAATTGAATTTTATTTAGAGTCCGTTCGATAGGTCCGACATATATGTCAAGATAGGGTTCAGTGGAGGCAATGACTGGGTTGAGACAAACCATAGCAGAAGTTTTGGGAACCCATGGGCCATTTGAAACAGGTATTATAAAATGATATTTTCCAGAATTGTTATTAATAAGGCCTGACTATAGAGGTTTCTACTTCTTTTTCGTTCACAAGTTCAGGATAATATTACAAAACTTAGGTGCACGTATATAATTGATTGTTTAAAAGTCGTCGAATGCTATGTTATTTTCAACTGCTATCTTTCGTTTTGAGGCTGTTTTCTTCGAATATCTAGTCGTATAATGACAATACTTCGGGATATTTACTAACGCACATATAATTCAACCTTCCTGTGACATATACGCACATTCTTATCATAAAAATTATGTCATTTTATTTAACACCCCCCTCCACCGGACAGACTAGCTTCTACAATTTTTGAACATAAACGAGGGGTATTTAAATAGTTCTGAAGATAAGAGCGCTGTACAACAACGTTCTCGATAAATAAACAGTATGTTCGTGTATTGCCTTGAAGTATTCAAATTTCACCACACACGTTCGTAGACTGATTATACAATTGACAATTGACACATTTTATTCACTTTGAGCCTATTGTTCATTTACTGGAAAATGCAATTACAACCGTATGACGGCTTTCAAATCGTCTTTCTCGCAGTGTATATTATTGATAATGGGATTCAGCAAAAATGACCTGCAGCTAACTCGTAGCTGTGTGTAGGATATGGCAAAACTGGAAAGTTGTGTCCTTTAGGAGGCCTCTCACGAAGGTGGATTTATGCGCAGGTGTGTTGTTGATGGTTCAGTAGTATTCCGCAAATTATAGTAACACGTTGGGGGTATAAAAAGGTTCAATGACACTAGCGGTTAGGCACAGGTATCTGGACGACCGGGCCTTTTACGTTAAAAAATAATATAGTATAAAAACTCTTTTGACAGTCCGACTACATTGAGCAATATTTGGTCTCTACTCGTTTTCTCTGATCCAGGCATAATTATTTTCTCTTGAGTCCTGTTCAAGACGTAAACTCATGTCTCATCACCTGTGACAATCTCATTAAAACATATCTGGACACTCTTTTACAATTTGATGAGTAACTATTTGATGGTTTCAACCCCGTTTTCATCATCCTTCAACAAATGTAGGACGCATCTAGCACAAACCTCTCTGAACTTCAAATGATTTTTCAGTATATTAAAAACTGCTAAAGAATTATGATAAAAATATCTTCGACTGTGTATCAAACGTCATTATCAATCGCCTCTTTCACAACACCCACTTCCGGTTCATCAATGACATACAGGGTTTTCCAGAACGTGGTTTATCTCCCATAGATTCGCAAAAAACCCCCATATTTTTATTAATGATACTACCATAGAATTGCGGGATATGACAGAATTACATCCGTAAACTTTATCAAAGTCGACCTTGATGTCAGTCAGGGAATTCCCTAAGAGCTCCAGGATTTTACAGTATTCTTGTTGTTCAGCAGCATAATTTTTCTCCTTCTTGGAAATTTTTACCTAACTGTCACGTCACACGCATCTATCTGTAGGTGTCTCTCGTGCTGCAGATGTTAAATTTATTGACAGATTCAAAGGAACAGAAACTATTCAGAACTGTTCACATTCCTCTTGCATTTTGAATGATTGTTATCCACTTAAATAACAAAAAAGAGAAATAAGAAAATAAAGTTAAATTTTATCCCATTACTCCGTTATTTTTAATAAAATATAGAACATATAACTTTATTAGGTTTGGCATGAAAGTAAACACATTAAAAGTGCAGATTCATATTAAAATTGAAACAAATTAAATTGATTAATGCTGTATGAAGATTCAAAAGGGCCGAAATTACTTAAGAACTCTTCTATTAATTAGTGAAGGGATAAACTACAATTATGTTGTCATAAATGACATTTGAAGTGTGGAAGACATATGTTGATGAATCCTACATTTTAAGAAGCTAACGACCTTGGTATTGGATATGCTATTTAAGACCTTGACCTTCAGTTTAGTTCTCAGTATTGTAACGCATCTATCATCTACCGCCAATGAAGGTAGGCAATAATAAGCATAAATTTATGCCTGCAATATATTTTTATCAGTGCTTAATTTAACATGATGATTACGGTCAGTAATTTGCAGATATGCAAAAAGAGTCCCAGGATATATCCTCTGTAAATAACTATACAATTTAAATAAGCATTTCATGAAGATTTAAATAGCTGCCTTTTTTCATCACACGTCTATAGCTTTCAATAGCTGAACATAAATTGAGTAAACAAATGAAAAATCGGGATGATTCAAATAATGATAAATGTAATTTTGTTGTGCAGGCATAGGATGATCATAATCCAATGCTTTTGCATTTTTTTTGAATTTACAATGGGAAATACACTGTTTAGTAGGCAATGGCGTAGAGTCCATTCTGGTTAGTATGTAATGGTTTAGTGTTCATACTGGTTAGTATGTAATGGCGTAGTCTTCATACTAGTTAGTAGGTAATAATGTAGTCTTCATACTAGTTAGTAGGTAATGGCGTAGTTTTCATACTAGTTAGTAGGTAATAGTGTAGTCTTCATACTAGTTAGTAGGTAATAGTGTAGTCTTCATACTAGTTAGTAGGTAATGGCGTAGTTCTCATACTAGTTAGTAGGTAATGGCGTAGTCTTCGTACTAGTTAGTAGGTAATGGCGTAGACTTCATACTAGTTAGTAGGTAATGGTGTAGTCTTCATAGTAGTTAGTAAGTAATGGCGTAGTCTTCGTACTAGTTAGTAGGTAATGGCGTAGACTTCATACTAGTTAGTAGGTAATGGCGTAGTCTTCATACTATTGTAGGTAATGGCGTAGTCTTTATACTGTATATTAGGTAATGGCGTAGTTTTCATACTAGTTAGTAGGTAATGGCGTTGTCTTCATACTAGATAGTAGGTAATGGCGTATAGTCTTCATACTATAGTAGGTAATGGCGTAGACTTCATACTAGTTAGTAGGTAATGGCGTAGACTTCATACTAGTTAGTAGGTAATGGCGTAGTATTCATACTAGTTAGTAGGTAATGGCGTAGACTTTATACTAGTTAGTAGGTAGTCTTCATACTAGTTATTAGGTAATGGCGTAGTCTTCATACTATAGTAGGTAATGGCGTAGTCTTTATACTGTATAGTAGGTAATGGCGTAGTTTTCATACTAGTTAGTAGGTAATGGCGTTGTCTTCATAGTAGATAGTAGGTAATGGCGTTGTCTTCATAATGGGGAGTATGTAATGGCGAAGTCTACATATGGATGCTGATCTTTCCATCATATTTACTTGGGCTATCTTGTAAAACATTGCAGTTTGTTTTCAAAAACTATTTGCAACATTATGCGCATAATTTCATCCGATATACTATGATTCGTAAAATTTAATGTTGATTAATGCCTTCAAATTTTCATGTGAAGTACGTTTGCCTTAATTTGCCATTTTCTAATAACGGAAAGCTGTAATCACTTAATGTTCTACTTCACATAAGAAAGATTAACTCGTTTCCTAAGAATCTAAATATCCTCTGTGAATTGTCAAAATTCAGGAATTGGTTTAGATGATGATTACGATAACTTTAAATTTATCTTTTGCTTCGAAATGCATGTCAAGGTTCCAATAAGTGTAACATTCGGTTAGATGAGATAGTTTTCCTTAGTTCTGTGTTCAAACTTCCCAGTCTCAATATTATTATATTCATTTAGAATAAAAATTGGGGTCTTGCATATTTGAATGTAGTCTATGTCACATATTTCTCCGGAGTAACTAAGGCTCTTTTTTCAAAGATTGCATTGGCAATGAAGTTCACAGAATCATACAAAATACTGACTACATTACTTCTTCATATGAATGAATAATGACATACGATTGTTTCTTACAAGAGATGACGTCAATTCGTGGCCACAGTTACAACTGTTTAACTCAGAGAATTTTATGGTGACTGCATTTCAAACGGGAAAAGTTCAACACGAAATAAAGATGATTAATTCATGGAAGCTAATTATTATACAACTACCTTGCCGATTCATCATTTGATGGATGCTTGAAGTAGTACCTTTTTGTGCCATGAAAATAAAGAAAGGTTTCCAAGTAGTCCACATATATTTCAACAACATATTCATACGACAATTTACTACAATGATTCACACATTTTATTTTAAGGATGGGCAATACAAGTTGACCTAACCTGAGCGGGACAACTGATGAAGGACTCCGGCCAGCTCATTAGCCCGTTTAGAATTTTGAAGAGATTAAAGAAGTTTGAAAGAAATCATAGTCTGTTGCAGATATGTTATGGCTGAGTAGAAACATTTCTGACAATTATATTGTTCACTTCATTTGACAAATATATCTACAGTTCGTTCAGCTATGCGAAGTTCTAGAGCCGTGCATTGACCCTTCCGCCAAATGGTGGACCGGACTTGCACACCCGAATCGTTCTGAGTACAAAATTTAACCCGGTCTGAACAACCAAATATGGACAATGACTTTTAATAAACTTTTCTCCGGGAATAAGGTATAGTTGCCAAAATCACATCATTTTGTTAAACTTGATAAAATTTGTACAGTGTAGAGGGTATGTCTACCGTACCAACAATATCAAGCGCCTTGAGAAAGCACATTACCAATGATATAAAACTGCTTGAGTATATATATATATATATATATATATATATATATATATATATATATATATATATATATATATATATATATATATGGTGTAATACCTAACTCAACAAACCAGAATACTAGGCACTATTAAGAACTACATTTCCTTTCCAGTACAAGGTTTTATACTCACACTTCATATAAAACACAGAGTACACATCTATGAGAGAATGCAGGTGGCGATTTAAACAGTGGTGGGTGGGTGTCATACGTTCAGGAATGGAAGAAGCAATTCACACGTAGTAGATGTTTTCTGTGAAAGATAAAAGGTGATCAACAATGCCATAGTCTCGTAGATCAAACATCATCTCACGTTCCAACATTTAACATAAAAAGGTCTTGACACATTGAATGGACAATGTTTGTGCATGCAAAACTACATTCATAATACCATTAAGGTATTACAATGTAGTGAACCGCTTCATGTTGTTCTAACTTTGTTTCACGGTATTTTTATTATTACTATTAATTTTATTATTGGGAATGAAATGTAGTTCTTAATAGTGCCAAGTATTCTGGTTTGTTGAGTTAGGTATTACACCCTCACCACCTTAATTGGTGAACGTCCGGGTCACATATTCTATTTATTGTTGATGTCTACGAGCTAATTCTCAAGTCTTTGCCTGATTCCAGCTTTCAGGATTAGTGATCAGTAAGTCTGTAGTTGTTTCTCTACTGTCAGCTGCTGCTTCGTACCTTTTCAGCGATTTCTCCACTGTTGAGTCTTCGGCTGATTTATTCCCAATGGCAATGGCTCTTAAAGTCGAGTAATTGTAGTTACGAAGGAGTTGGGTGAGGGGCAACAGCAAGATGAATCTTCAATTCTCGCCTTCTGTCAAATTCCGCTGGATACACCCAACCCTTTGCAACTACTTTAGAGAACATTCTGAAATTTGAACTTTAAAACCATTTCACTAACTGATAAGGTCTATTAGAATTCTAAAAATTACAACTCAGTGTTCTGGATTCATCAATCTTTATCATCATTTGGAACAAGGAAAATAACTTTATATTTTAAATATATGTTTAGTTTTCCCTGGTTGCAGTACTTCCGTCTATCTGCCGCAGAACATTATTGTTATTAAATGGTGCTGCTTTTTCAGCAGAACGCTCAACACTTTACGTTTCCAGCACGAAAAGTTCTCATGTTCTATTTCTGCATCAACTCAGTTGCATTGCAGCCCATCATATTCCATCTATAGGACTTCATTACAACATTAAACTAAAGTACCTGGACACTTCACCATGCAGGTTCCTCTCGTTGTACATATTTACAACCTGAGATAACTGGAGTCCAGTGATCTGGTGCCCAGGTTTGCCAGACCTAGCCCAAAACGAACAATCATTGGTAGCGCTACCTTCCAGCATTGACTCCTCAGAGCCAAACTAATTAAATATCCCCCTGCTAGCACGAAGCCGTCCACCATCATGCAATCGTACCCTACTCTTGGAATTTCTTTAACTGCCCTCTCAATTTGCCACTCTTGGCTCTTCATACCATCGAAGAAAAAGAACTAATTTCAAACAAGGAGATGGTTCTTGCTGATCAATTTTTGTGATACGTCTACTTCTGTGGGTAGAACCAAACTGGGATCTTCTCTCCTCTGTACTGCAATAGACGGTCAACGTGATAAGCTTTTGCTGGCTGTCTCTTCGATTTCTTAACTAAATAGGTTAAATCGTCTAGTTTCTTGGTGATCAAATAAGGTCCTTTAGTTTGTAGTGTTTCTTCTGGTATTGGTAGCTGACTTTAAGATTTTGTACGAGCGATGTTGTGCGATTCCTTCAACCTCAAGTGAAGACTTTTGACATAATCTGCACTTTCAATTTCAGATGTGTCTGGGTCATTCAACACCAACGGAGTGTCTATTACTGCATTCATTGGTAATTTAATTTCTCTTCCTAAAGTCATCATGTTTGGTGTAAACCCAGTACTGGCGTTAACGGATGACCTCTAGGCCATCATAACCTGTTGGAGATATTCATCCTAACTGTGTTGATTCTTTTCGCAATACATTGAGAGCATAGTTGTGAGAATTCGATTGCATTTATAAACAGTTCCATTCGCTTGAGGATACATGCTGGTGGTTCTAGTCTTCTTAATGTGAAGAAGATCACGCATTTCTTGAACATCTTTGACTTGAAGCTAGTACCCTGATCAGAATGTACATGAAGTGGTGTGCCAAATTTACTAACAAAAGCCAAAAAAGGCTTTTGCAATAGTGAGAGCTTCCCGATCTGGCAGTCAATAAGTTTCTGTCCATTTTGTAACGGGTCACACATGACAAGGATGTATCGGTATCCATGTTTGCTTTTAGGTAATGGACCTAAACTATCCATTGCAACTCGCTCCATTGGCTCTCCAGCTAAATATTGACCTAGTATATATTCGGGGTTTTCCTTGCCACGCAGCCATCGCAAGTTGAGCAGTAGGTTTCTATCTTTTTTCTCATATTTGGCCAGGAAAAGCTATGTTTGATTTTCTCAGGTGTCTTATCTGCACCCAGATGGCCAGCCGATGGAACGTCGTGAAAGTACTTGAGCACATCTGCCCTCATTTTTGTCGGGACAACAAGCTGGTACTGGGTGGTCTTGCCAACTTCACTTATCAATCTGCGGTACAGCATGCCATGCTTCAGGTGTAGTCCATCACTGCGCAATAATGTAATCAGCTCTTCTAGACTGCCTGAGATATTTGACCACTCAGGTCTACCAGAACCTTCTTCAGCTGGAACCATGATAGGGCAATATTAGGGTCCTACAGTTTGATCTTGACAAATTTCGTCGCTAGACCATCCCACCATAACACACCGAGTCGGCTTTGGACCAGCCTCCTTATGTGCCTTTTGAGCTTGAGTTACGACCCTCATGAAGTCTAGATAGTTCTCTTGTACAGGGAAAGATTTCGCATCTAAACTTTGCTTTTGACTGTTTTCGTTCAGAGACTCCAGAGCAGGGTTGGAGGGACTACCGGATATGAGACAGAGGTGGTGACCCATTTTTCTGATCTGGGAGTTCAAAATCATCATCAGGGATTCCGCCAGGTTCTTGTTGCCGCCGGTAAACAGTGCAAGTATTTCTGGATGATACATCAGCATTAGAATGCTTTTTACCAGCTCTGTGAGTGACATGAAAATTGTATGTGCCCAGTTCTTGCAACCAGCTTGCAACTTGCCCTGTTAGTCATTTCAGGTTTTGTATCCAAATGATCGCAGAATTATCAGTGCGTATGAGGACCACTTGCCCCAAAAAATAATGATGAAATTTCCGAAGTGCAGAGACTACAGCCAGCAATTCCTTGCTGGTCACACAGTATGAAACTTCATGCTTATTCAAGGTTTTGCTCATGTAAGCAAATACCCTTTAAAGTCCAGCTTGCTCTCGGGAAAGTACAGCTCCAACTGCCTATTTACTAGCATCAGTGGCTAAAATAAAGCGAAGCCCAGGTTGTGGACAAGCAAGGACTGGCGTACTGGTTAGGGCTAGTTCAAAGCATCAAACTTGAAACTTTTTGCGTACAACTTATTCAAAGGTCCAGCAATATCAGCAAAGTTCTTCAAAAACGGTCTGTAATAAGGGCACAAACCCAAGAAGCTGCTAACTTGCTTAGGATTCTTAGACTGCAGCCAGTCTTGAACAGCTAAACTTTTATCTGGGTCTGTATGTACGCCATTTTCCGAAACGAAATGACTTAAAAATATTGCACTGCGCTGCAATAAAATTCATTTCGATTGTTTCAGTTTCAGATTTGACTCCAACAATCTCTTGAAAATGTGTTCCAAACTCTGAGAGAAGGAAATCGCTGGTACGAGAATTTCGTCTATGTAGATCAAGCATTCCTTCCACTGCAGTCCTCTTAATATATTCTCCATTAATCTTTCAAATGTAGAAGGGCTTCCAGCCAGTCCAAAATGGCATTACAGTAAACTAGTATAGGCCAAGGCTTGTTGCAAAAGCTGTTTTCTCCTTATCGTTTGGGTCTAAGCCAATCTGCCAAAATCCGGAGTCGAGATCCATACAATGAAACTATTTTGATCCACTTAAGACGTCGAGGCATCTTCATCTTTTGGTAATAGATCAGCATCTTTGACTGTCACATTATTCAGTTTTCTATAGTCTATGCAGAAGCGTGTTGATCCGTCTTTCTTGGTAACCAAACGTACAGGGGAAACCCAGGGGCTATCAGACGGATCAATAACTTCTGTTCCAATATTTTCTGCATCTCTTTCTCTCCGACTTCTCGTTTCCCAACTGGTTGTCTTCTTGGTGGTTGGCGTATAGGGGCGGCGTGAAGGGTATTGATGCGGTACAACACTTTGTCAGTGCGTCCTAGATCATCTTTTGATTTGGAGAAAACACCAGGACATTTAATGAGTAGTTCCGAGAAGGCTTGTTTTCATCTTTACTCAAATGTTTGGAACTTATTTGCAACAATTCTTCTAGATGCCCAGGCACCTTGTTTAGTATCATCTGTATTGTGCGTAAGACCTTTAGCACATCTCTGTTCTGTCGTTTCTTCAGTCTATATTGATTCACAAGCGCCCAGCTCCATATTTGGATATACACTAACATCCCAGTCATTTTCATTGACGATCTGCAACACGTTATAGTCCATTCTTGTGTCAATAACACCCTGCACTTTATATAAATTTTCTTTTTCAAAGAGCTCAATGTCCAAAAGGTGTTCAATTCCTGGTATCACGAATGGTAGCCACATGTAGGAGTTAGCAGGTATAGTAATGCTACATTTTGCAACAACTCTACATGATATTGAAACCTCTCCCCCAATCCAACATTATATGTCAGCATACTTTGTCTGAACGGTCAAGTTCTTATAGTCAATTTTACTGGCAATCTTAAGCACAAAATCTTGTCGAAGGATCCCTTCGGGCATAATATCACACACAATTACAGTCTGTAACAATGGAACACCACCAAATACAATATTCAGTAGCACTTGTCCATAAACTTGAAGATGTCCATTTACTCCCTGAACTTCTTGTGGTGCAACCACAAAAGCAGGTCATTTTTCATAAGGTATCCTTTGATACAGAGTGCGACAAAGGAGTAGAAGTTGAGCCACTGTCAACAAGAAACTTTGTCACGACACCTAGAATGCTTCCAGCCGTATAATGTCCATTATTCCATTTTCCTATAACTTCTACAACCTGACCTAAGCGCTTGTTATCTGAAGTTTTATTCTTCGTCTCTTCGGTGAAATCATTTTCTTTGGGCCATTTTCTTTCCATCAACACCTGACCTAATGAGCTGATGTTTTGCTATTTCCCTGCTGTTAATACTGGGTCTGCTGTGTGTTCGCTCCTTTGCATGCAGAATTTCCAACTTCCATCTGACTTTGATACGTTTGGTAAATTGGGCATTTACGGAACATGTGATCTGGAGAATTGCAGATAAGGCAAGATCTGCTTTTAAATGGTTGAGTTTGAGGCTTCGTTTCCCATGTAGATTTGTTGTTCTTTTCAATTTTATCTAGCTTTTCCATAACATGCTTCAAGGAATTTTCTAGAGCAGGGTCAGGTCAACCATTTTTTTAGGAACTTGTTTCTTCTGATTGATCATATAGCCCAGTACACCTCTGACACTTGACTTATTTGCATTATTATCTCCAGTTATTGCTTCATATTTTTAAATCTCATCAACTGCTTCTGCAACAGTTTTGCATTCGCTATCCATGCATCTACACTTCATTTCAAATGAAATTGCTTTGTACGACTGGTTCCGTGTAATGGCTTCTTGTGCAACTGCACCCAAGTTGGAATAAGTCTTTTGTGCCATCTGACGAAGGCTGTTCCCAAGTACGGCTATGGAGTCACCAGGTTGCGGTTTTCTTTCTTCGAATCTTGAAAGCCATCGGTTTTGCTGACGGGTGCTTGCAAGCTTTTGCCCAAGTTTCCCAACCAGAGCTGAATATAACTGCATCTCCTCAACAGAGAGACTGATGTAGAAAGTACGTGCTTGCACTAAGGGCCAGAATTTTGTCACGGTCACTCCATCATCCAAGCTCTGCGCAGTTCTCTCAGTGGGAAATGTACTCATTCAAGTCGTCGCTCCAGCCATATGGTGTTGACTGCATTGATAGAGGTGAGTGAAAATAAATCTCTCAACATCATTAAAGTCTTGTTTTATATTGTTTATGGCATGGTCGTTGTTATGTATATGTAGTTTAATTACATGTTTGTTAGTTTTAAATTTTATTTTATTTTTATTTTATTCCATTACATGTTATCGTAATGACAATTTTGTCTACTGGATTTGATATTTTCTTTTAGAAATCCAATTCAGTTCTGTTTGACCTGATAAACAACCAGCAGTTTGAAACATTGTATCTTTTGCTGACCTAGATTCAGAACCAGTGTCAGGTTTTGGAGTAAACAACTTTTCTTTTATTATTCATTTCCAGAGTAAAAATCATTAATTTTAGTTTAGGCTATACTAGAGTAAGTGATAATTGTCATGTAACATTTCTACGTTGTTCTGTAGAGAGGTGATCACGTGACCCCATCCGGGAATCTGTTTTGCGTTTTAGTCAGGGTTATAACTCATGTTATCATAAGAATCAGTTAGTTGTGTTTTAAACCTTTGAAGCTCAAAGGTGTTTTGTTGTGACCAGTTTGAATTGCATTCTTTTATTTTTCTGAATTAGTAATTCATTTCTCTGGAAAACATACATATAAGTGCTCCTCATCAAAATTCCTGGAGAAAGACATTTATTGAAATTATTCGGAATTCAAAAACTGGAATATTATTCTTTGTGATTCAACAAGGAACTGTTGATACGGCAACACTTTGAAGGTTATCGAAGACGTCATCGCCTTCCATCTTGGAATTTCATCGGGATTCGAACTGTGATTCACTTAGAACCTTTGATTGATAGAACTTATATTTTTTAATTCTTGGATTAATTTTGGATTTGATTCATAAACCGTACGTCCTTTTATGATTTTTATCTTGTTTTTCTAGGGAGATAAATTATTTTGTTAAATTTTACAAAGCTTGTTGTCTCCACTCTTTTTCTTTTACTTTTGTACGAGCCTAGACACGTAACAAGAAACCTTGGGGGCTCGTCCGGGATATATGAAATTTTACTAAAATATTCAGAAACTTGTTTTTTGAAATTTAAATTCCCCTAGTTTTCAGAATTTTTAAAATCCCAAGTATTATTTCACATTTTGTTTGAAATCGTTAGTGAAATCAACAGGCAGTTTACAATGTCATCAAAAGTGGAAATTTTCTTTCAAATCCTACCCAGGAACAGTTGGATTGTTTGAAAAAAGATGAATTGCTTGAACTTGCCAGAAAATATGATCTTTCTGAGGCAAAGGCTTCTTGAACGAAGCAAGAAATAAAAAACAGTTTGGTCCAGTATTTGGTACAATAGAATGTTTTGGATAAAAGTGTTTTGGTTTCGATCAGTAAGTCTGTATCAGACTCTGACATAAAAGTAAAGGAATTAAAATTAAAATACAAGATGGAATTGGAGTTAAAAAAGCTTGAACTTCAGAAAGAGCAGAGAGAAAAACAAATGCAGTTGCAATTTGAGAAAGAGGAGAGAGAGAAACAAATGCAGTTGCAATTTGAGAAAGAGGAAAGAGAGAGAGACAGAAAGAGGAGAAACAGATGCAAATGCAATTAGATAAGGAGGAGAGAGAGAGAGACAGATGAAAATGCAAAGAGAGAAAGATGAAAGGGAATTTCAAATTAGAATAAAAGAAATCGAGCTGGCAAGTGAAAAGCAGATTCCCACTTTACATACAAATTCAAGTTTTGATATTACTAAGAATTTTAGGCTAGTACCCCCTCTTAGCGAAAAAGAAGACAAATATTTTCCTTATTTTGAAAAAGTTGCTGAAAATTTGAAATGGCCAAGGGAGCATTGGACTCAATTATTACAGTGTGTATTTTTTGGAAAAACTCCGAAATATCTATGCATCCCTGTCAGTGCAGCAAAGTGCTGACTATGATCTGGTTAAGGAATGCATCTTAAAGGGTTATGAGTTAGTACCTGAGGCTTATCGGCAAAAATTCAGGAACTATAAAAAAGAAACTGGACAAGCTCATGTCGAATTTGCAAGAGAAAAAGAGCAGTTATTTGATAGATGGTGCTTAGCCAAGAAAGTTGATCAAGATTATGAAAGCCTTAGACAACTTGTATTACTTGAAGAGTTCAAGAACTGTGTCCATAGTGACATTAAGACTTATATTGAACAGCATAAGATCGAAACCTTGGAAAATGCTGATCTTGCTGCTGACGAGCATTTCTTAGCTCATAAAATTCCTGTTGCAGGCAAGTCTTCAATTCAGCAGTTTTCTGGTAAAAAGGTATTTCAGCCTAATACAAGTCCTTCTAAATCTCAATCTGGCACAACTGTTAAAAATCAAGCTTCTGATAAGCCTAATAAAAAATCCTTGTCTCTTCCTACGTGTACCTATTGCAAGAAGAAAGGACACGTTATTTCGGATTGCTTCAAATTGAAAAATAAGCATCAGAATCAAATCAGACCAGTCCCAAATGCTCTTATTTCTAAGAGGTCAAGGTCACGGCCATGTATTGAAAGCAATACATTTGGTGGGTCTAATAAACCCCAGTCTGATTTTATTATGGAGAATGATGAACCATTCACGTCGAAGGGTTCTATATTACTCTTGGGTGATTTGGCCAATCCTATCCCTATTAAACTTTTAAGGGATACAGGAGCTTCTCAGAGTCTTTTATTATCAGGTACTTTGCCTTTTTCTGAGAAGTCCTGTTCTAATGAGAGTGTTCTCATTCAGGGAGTAGAGTGCGGCTTTGTAAATGTTCCTCTCCATTGTGTGAATTTGTCATCAGACTTAGTTTCAGGACGTGTGACAGTCGGAATAGTGTCTACTTTACCCGTTCAGGGCATTCATTTATTACTAGGCAACGACCTAGCTGGAGATAAGGTTGTGGTTAATCCACGTGTAACTGACAAGCCTTGTTTGGATCAGAAAGTTGATCCTATTGAAAAAGAATTCCCTGATTTATACCCCGCTTGTGCAGTTACTAGAGCTATGGTAACGAAAGCTCTTGAGAATGATGTTGGTAAGGAAAGTATTCTTTTAGCTGACACATGTATTGGTCAGGCTTTTGATGAGGTCACTTTCACTCCTTGTTTGGATCAATCAAAAGGTATTGATCACAGTGATCCACTTTTAACTACTCATAATTTAACTAAGCTTGTTGTCTTCACTATTTTTCTTGTTACGTTTGTACGAGCCTAGGCACGTAACAGTCATGCCCTTGTCTTTGGATATATTCCCTTCCGTCGCCAGGACCCTCGTCATACATAACATCGCCCTGACCAGCCTCATATTCATCTAAGTCAGCTCTAAATACAACTTCAGGATCAGGAGAATCAGCCATATTTTTTTTGTCTTTTCTTTTACTTCCACGTATATATAGTAATTAACAAGAGTGTCACTGTCCATCATACTTGCATTCCAAATTTATGCTGGTCTCTTCTCTAGATTCGAATCCTGGATGGCAAATATATTTTACCATCCCACCGCGCGCCACCAAAACGTTGTAACACCCTGTGTGTTACATAAAAAAATAGAGTTCAGGACTTAAATGATTTTTTATAAATAATAAAGGTGAGATGGAACATGCCTTTCGGTGTCGCATAGTGACTGTTACATCAACACAGTCTTCGTCACAGCACTCTAAGCTTCTGATAATATAGAGCATAGTTGTTCGACTAGATGTCAAAAGACAACGATACAATACACTATATTATGGTGAAATTAATTATTTTATTAAATTCCATTGCATATTAACAGCTAACTTATTAGATTGACTGTAACACATTGACTGTAACACTGGATATATACCAATGCAGTCTATTTCATGCAAATATCGGGAATATTTAACAGAGGTACTGTAGTTTCACTGAAGAATACAACAGCATGATGACGTTAGAAATTCCTTCATATAATAGCAGGTTCTGTAATGACGTCATATTACCTGAAGGGGTGTTCCCACGTCGCGAAAAAGTTACAACTGCTGCCATTTCGCGGCTAAATTTCAGGTCCCGGATAACATAATCCGTTTCCACTTCAACTTCCACCCCTTTCCAGTAGAAATCGCTTAAAATAATTGATTAAAAAAATTCCTGAGGTCTCTGAACTTGAATCATCGGCAATAATAAAAGTTTCCCTATATGTCACCGTTGGGGATCCGTTGTAAAGAAAATGTCTGAGCAAAAAAATCGAACTATGACTCGTAAATCTAACGTTTGAAAATATACTCTAACCACTTTATATCTCAGGTACTGTACCAATCTAATATATAGATTGGGGTCTAAACTTTAACAATATATTGACGAATACTCTTAATTTTCTTTGTAACGAGCCCCTGTGATCTATAGAATCGATAACACAGAGTTGCAACAATGTTTATATATGAGTATTATTGCGCCATGGGCGGATCACAATTCGATAAACCAAGATTCTTCTTTATACCAACACTTTAAAAACCATGATTTTATATATACTCCAGTGCATATTGGATCAAATTGCTTGTCCTTAAAATTCCATTTTCTAGATCGAGATTTTAGATTTTATTTGTTGAATTATACAGTGGTCGTTTAAAGTTCTATTTCCTATGTCGACGTTTTTCAGTGTATATTTTGAATTACACAGCAGTGGTTGAAATTTCAATATCATATGTCGAGAATCCATAATTCACTCGTTGAATGTAACTGTTTGTGATGAAAGTTCCATTTGATATGGCGAGTATTTAGATTTCATCTGTTGAATTTCACAGCAACGAGAAGCAGCCTCCTTGTTTAAAAATAACGCGGTCCGTTCACGAGAGCGACCTCTAGCGAAGAAATTCATAGTAATTCTCGACCTGTGAATGGTAACTTTCAAACTGTAAATGCATGAAATGTAATGGCGCCTCATAACTGAATACACAAATGGTGTATCTTAACACTCGATATGATTTTAATTGTTAAAGTGGACATTGTGTAATATTATTTCTAACACCAGCACATCATTTCACCATATAAAAACAGCAATTTTGACAAGCACAATGAAATGTCCAACCACCGCTGTGTAATTCAACAGATACAATCTAAAAACTCAACATACGAAATGGAACTTTCAGTACAATCAATGTGACAGGCCCGGCTCTAGGATGTGCGGGGCCCAAGGCAGCAAGCAATGAGCGCGGGCCTCAAGCAACAAAACTGCATTGCGGAGAAGCGCGGGACGGTTGCCTCGTTCGCCTTGCCCTAAGGCCGGGCCTGCAATGTGATTCAACATGTTAAATTGAAACTCTCGACATATGACATTAAAATTTCAAGAACCGCCGTGTAATTCATAAGATACAATCTAAAAGCTCAACATTAGACATAAAATTTTCAACCAGCGCTGTGTAATTCATAACAGATGAAATTTAATTACTCAACATATGAAATGGAGCTGTCAACATAGACTCTTTGAACCAATAGGTACATTAGGAATTCTCGACGTATGACAATGAAATTTTCAACCACCGCTGTGTAATTCAAACGACACAATCTAAAACATCGACATAGAAAATATAATTTTCAACCACTAGTGTTGAATTCAACAGATACAATCTAAATTCTCGACCTAGAAAATGGAACTTTAAGGAGAAGCATTTTTGGTACAACACTTGAAAAAATTCTCGACCTGGAAAATGGGACTTTAAGGAGAAGCATTTTTGGTACAACACGTGAAAAAATTCTCGACCTAGAAAATGGAACTTTAAGGAGAAGCATTTTTGGTACAACACGTGAAAAAATTCTCGACCAAGAAAATGGAACTTTAAGGAGAGGCATTTTTGGTACAACACGTGAAAAAATTCTCGACCTAGAAAATGAAACTTTAAGAAGAGGCATTTTTGGTACAACACGTGAAAAAATTCTCGACCTAGAAAATGGAACTTTAAGGAGAAGCATTTTTGGTACAACACGTGAAAAAATTCTCGACCTAGAAAATGGAACTTTAAGGAGAAGCATTTTTGGTACAACACGTGAAAAAATTCTCGACCTGGAAAATGGAACTTTAAGGAGAAGCATTTTTGGTACAACACGTGAAACTGGAGCTCTGGACATATGACATTAAAATTTCTACGTTCTAATTGGACCAGCTTTTGTCCGCTACGGCGCCTCATAGTAATCATAATGACATTCCCGACTTTGTAAGTTATTGCCGAACAAACTTCTGCTTATGAAGGCACATCCGGTCAATCAGTGTTTAATTGTATTATTGTATAACATGACGGCACATCTGGTCAGTGTGTAAGTGCTTTGTTG
>JAECUM010023800.1:0-39240 GCA_016617855.1 Megalonaias nervosa | reverse complement strand
ATATACATATATATATATATATATACATATATATATATATATATATATATATATATGGATTAACATCATAAATCAGAAAGGCTTTCATGCAAGGATGCTTTCAGTCAAATTTAGCTCAATTCAATTACTGCAGGGTTTTTTTAACATCAGTTCTATTTTTAGTAGCAGCATCCATATCTGACAGCTAATCAGCATCATTTATAATACTTTAAAAGCCCTATTATTATGCCCAATTATTTTTGTCAAATTTGCTCAAATTTTGCTGAATGTTTATTGTTTTTTGTTTTTTTTTAAACTGTTAAAATGTTTTTCTGTACTTGACTGAATCGGTCCAGTGCTTATTTTGAAGAGAAAAACAGCTATTGTTAGGCAGATGATGGGACATAACTATATGTTCACATGGCATGGCCTTACAGCCAGATTTTGTTCACATATGATAGGTCATAATAAGCTGGATTTGCCTTATGAGCTTACTTTGCCCTACAAACAAAAGTGTCAACTACAACACTGAAAACTTCATTTTTCTTTTACATCTGCTTGTTAAAATTATTTTAAATTCTCCTTCATTTTTATGTTGACTTTTGAACTGAAACTCATCATGTATACTGGGTATAAATGACCATTAGAGAATACAAGCATATTTTGGACAGCATACTGATCACAAACATAAGGCCTGATAATCATGAGTGACCTCTACCACATTCTTCAAGACAAAAAAACCCTGGGTTTCTTTATGTTCTTTCTTTTCACACACAGTATAAAAATTGACAAACCTGTGTCTCAAAAATAAATGGCAGTTCTTTTAAACAAGGACCAATTACATGTTGAGTACCACAGGGATAAATCCTAGGCCCACTTCTCTTTCTCATTTTCTGAATGATCTGCCACTGAGAGTAACAGTTGTATTTTATCTCTCAAACTCTATACAGATGACACCAATCAATCAGTTTTCAATCAGCTAATGCCAGATGAAGAGGTGCAATTTCAGAATGGCATATAAGTGAACACAAACAAGACTAAAGTATTAATAATTCTCCCCAACAAAAGACAGCTAAATTGGAAAATAACAATTTGAATCTTAAGTTGAATGAAACTTGTTTACACATGGTTACCCATGACAAAATTCATGAGGTAATGGTTGAGAACAATTTGCAATGAAATGAACATGTTTAACTCATATGTCATAAAATCAATTCAAGTCTGTGGTTATTAAACTAGATAAGGCTACGGCTATATCTATCAACCAAACATAGGTTAATACATCAAAAAAGTTATATACATCCAGATCCAGGCAAATGTAATGTTATTTGGGAAACACTTCTCACAATAATGTTTGCAAATTAATCACCTTTCAAAAAAAGGAGCCTGCAGACTCAACCTAGATAATGCTGAAAACATCTCAAATGCAATGAATGATATGAAAATGTTAATGGTAAGTGAACTGATACTTTTGAAAAAATGTATGCATAAAATTTCAAACAATATTGCCCCATTATATCTTGAGGAACTATTTCATGCTAGAAGACAACACTCCTATTTCAAGATAAATTTTGAGTAAACCTTCTCTCCATTTCAAACCTCACCCCAAAGATATCTGAAGAAAAGTTTTAACTTGGAATTTAAATGCATATAATTGTGATCTAATTCATTGCATAACAAGTGGAACTCTGATTTGAACATTACAATGTAAGGTATAACTCTGCAAACCTTCCACTTTGTTGCCTATTTTTGTACTGTGTATTTCCTAGTTGGAGTGTGTTCTTCTGTTTATTATGACCATAAATAAATTAAATAAATCTAGTTTATTATTATTATTTGTTAAGTATAAACTTGCATACTGTTTTGTTTTCTTCTTTTGTCCTGTAGAAAGCAGTCATACTTGTAAGTGCCTTTCTTTATTGTGTATAGCCATGTACTGTGTAAATATGTAAATAACAGAGGGTCACAAGGATGACTCATTCATTACAGCTAGTTGTGTCATCCTCTTTAAATACAAATTTGAGATATGTGGGTCAGTACAGTCATTAGTTTAAATTAAACGACACAATCGGATGATAAATCTCGTATGTTATTATGACTGTAAGAGACACATTTGAGGTGCATATGGTTGTAAGACATTTGAGGTGCATATGGTTGTAAGACACATTTGAGGTGCACATGGTTGTAAGACACATTTGAAGTGCATATGGTTGTAAGACACATTTGAGGTGCATGATTGTAAGACACATTTGAAGTGCAGAGCTCCAGAAAATCAGCAATATTTATATAATTTACACAAAGTGGCTAAAATGCAAAAAGTTTAATTAACTAAATTCAAAATATTATCAAACAATTTAATTTTAAGCATTTAGTCCAAAGTTGTCTGTGTTGCTCCAGTGATCAAAGGGATTGTAGTGTGAGAAAAATTAAAGATGTGTATCATTAAATAGAGAGAATGAATAAAAATATCAGGATTAATGGTTACCATGATCAGGTTTCAAATTAGCCACATGCAGGTTGGGAAGGGGGGGGGGGATTTGGAAAACATCAGCATTTGTGACAGCTTTAAGATAAGGTTGTCAGGAAATCAAGTGACATATCTGGGTAACTGGGTCAAATACTTCTTAAATGCTGGGTCAGCATCATTTAGTTACTGTATGGTCTGTGGGGCCTGTCCTTCATTTAGTAAGGGTTAGCCAATCGTATTCTGTATGTAAGGGAAGTAGGTGTTGGTATGTGATACAGTATACGTAGTGAGATTGAAAGAAAATAAGGAGGAAGGATGGGAGAGGAGAAATAAGAAACTTAACAAAGTGGAGAGATACATCTGGAAACCATGTAGTATAGAAAAATTGGAGAGATAGAACCTCCTCTTAAGATTTACCCAGATTCTCCCCCATGTCTGACAAGAAATTTCTTATTGTTCATATAACCCTATTGGTTATATGTTCCCTCCAGCATTTAAGAAAAATACGGCCCGGTTATCCACATTAGTCACCGATTTCCTGACTACCACAACCTTAACTTTCAACTGTTCCTGATTTTTTGTTTTCCAAATTCCTCCCCACTTGTTGCTAATTTGAAACTTGACAATTTTAACTGTTGATACTCTTATTTCCATTCATCCTGTTTATTTAACCTTACACCTAATTAACTTTTTTTCTCACACTACAGTTCCTTTGGCTATACTCCTACTATAAGAACAGTTGATGTTTAATGATGGCACACTTAATCAATGAAAGCTATGCTATCTGGTAAAAAAGTGTGTCTAACTAACCTATCAATGTATGGCAGCTAAACCCTAACTGACCAAAACTTTCACTGTCCATGGAGTGAGAAAGCAGATGATTTACAGGAACACTGGCAGCTTGTTGGATTTTCAGGCTTATGTCCATCACCTAGCCAGTTTCCACAATAAATCATATAAACATTCAACTCATTCTTAACTGTGAAATTTTTCAACCATTAATATTCACAATGCAAAAAACATTACTTCAACAAAAGTTATATCAATGACCCATTTTAACGACAATTATAACAAAACTAAAAAAAAATCCAATAATGTACAGACATAAAATGAAGCTGTCAAAGATGACAAAGCTTGATGGCATGTTTATTCAGATGCAAGAGTTTTGTGATTCTACATAATCATGTTGATCAACACAACATGATGAAGACTAATCAAGGGCGATGTAGGACATGGCTACTCTGTTTTCAAAATATGATAATGCTGAACTTCACATGGGCACATGCTAATACAGTTGTCCCTCTCTTTTAAAGGCTTCTGTTCTGCAACTTGAAAGTGTCCATTTAAGTGGAGTGACTTTTCTAGACAGGGATCACCCAGATGCGAGTAATAATTATAAATAATGTAAGAAAGATCATATTTAATATTTTCATTTAACTAATATTACAAAATTTGAAAAATCTTCTGTAAATGCTAGTTACAACAATCATGAAAAATCATCAAAATGTTCTCACAACTTTCAATAATGATACTTCAATTCTAGTGGAAAACTTGACAATACTTCTTTATAATCCTTAGGCATGAACAATTTATCCAATTTTGTCTGTCTCACACTTCCCACACCTTTTGCCTTTCTTGAGAATGTCTTGAGTGACTATACCTTTGTCAAACTAATCTGCAGCTTGTACATAGTGTATCAAGGAAGTGACATCACTGACTGGTCATAGTCTGGTTCCCTGTCCATTATAGTTCATAATTTAGACAAGTGAAGCCAAAAGGCTACTGAACCATTTTTACTTTGATGTGACCAAATGGAATCAGGCCACAATTAATAATTCTGGTTCAGTACCTACGAATGTAGTCCCGTCTATTTTTAGATCAGTTTTTCCTGTCTCCGTTTGGTGGCGATACAAGAGTTAGATTTAGGCATTCTTGGTAAAGATTTAAAGGCAATTGTTTATTCTTTAAAATATGAGCTTATGGTGTGCTTGTCTGTGTGTATTTTGGCAACAGTGTACAGTGAGTAATAAGGCCTTGGTGATGATCCGGAAGTGAAATCTGTGCTCCATTGCATGGTGTTTTGTTTACAATTCAGCCTCTCAAAAAAATGCAGGTCAACCCTTGACAAGAACTTCACCGTAAAGTCATCTTTGAAGGTATTTTAGATTAACATATGATCTGTATTGGTTGTCACACAGTGGAAAGTTCAGTACTGAGAAACAAATGTAGAGAATATATAGTAAAATTAATTGTGTTCTATGGCCTGTCAGTGCAGTATTTGAGTAAAGTTTAAACTGGTATAAAATCTTTATTATTAATGATAGACACATGAAATTTTAATATGTTATATATATTGACTTTAAAAATATAAGAATGAAATTAAAAATAAGAAATTAATTTTTATTTTAAAAATTTAAATGAAATTTTTAAAAAAATTAAAAAATAAAATTTTTCCACCAAAAATGCACATATATATTATTTATTGGGAATGATATTAAATGATATCAGCATGTATATACTCCTACACCATATACAAGCTCAAATGATGGATATTTGTCAAATTTTGTCAGAGAAAATTTCTTTGTAAGTCAAAATGAGACCTTCATTTAAAATACATAAAGACAAAATTCTATTTTGTATTGTACCTTTAGGTCATTGAAACTATTTATTTGGGGTCCAAATAGTTAATTTATGTGTTTATGATGGGGTGACTTCCTGAGTAACACATATCTGCTTGTATAGCTATCAGTAATTGTTTATAAACATAGTTATAGGGTATTTAGTGAGAGGACAGAGATGAAGACTTTATACTAGAACCTGCTCAAGTTCTCTACAAAATCATATTAAGCTGTCAGAGAATGAAATACAGGTCAAAGGGATAAAATATACTTTCCCCAGATATATTTACCCTTGCATGTAAGAAAACAGCAAAATGATGCAAGTTGAACACAAAATACATTCCATTTTAATGTTCAGTTTCTTTAAGATATTGATTGATGTAGTGTGGCATTGTGGCCTAGATGATATTATGGGAATTCTAATGATCCATTTTGCTTTATGCATTATTAATTACTAATAACATTTGTTAACTGACACTCTAAAGATTACATAAGAAATATTCAAACAGATTATTTGAATTTAACTTTGTACAACTAATCTTAACATGGTTACATAGCCGACATGAACAAATATGCATATATTTTAGAATGTTTGGGATCAAAAGTTGACATTCAGTACATATAGGCTGACATTGTACCTATAGTGAATCTGTAAGGCTCAGTTCTGGCTGTGTGCACTTAAAATATCCCATGATGTTATTTTCATCATGAACATGCCTCTGTATGGTAACATATTTCAATTTAGTACTTTGACAGAGTGCAGTATTGTAGCATCAGCTGATATCTGATTCCACTGAATCATTGAGCTTAATAACTGGTAACCAACACTCTTAAAAATACACTAAAAATGCTCAAACAGATCATTTGAATTATGTTGCACATGTGATTTTAACAAGTACATTGCATATGTCCCACACATGCAAATGTCCATCCTTGTTTACAAGTTTTGGGGATCAGAATTTCACATTTGGTTGATGATATAGGATCTATTGGTACCTATAGTTGATTTGTGTGGCTACATTTGGCTGTATTCACTCGCAATATCCAAAATTGTTATTTTCCTCATGAATAAGATTGCTTATTGTAATAAATTTTAATTTGGTACATTGTCATTTGACTTTCCAGTATACTGGTATGTACTAATGTTTGCACCAATGATCAAACCTCACCGTTCCAACATTGCCTTAAACTTTATGATACATACTCTACCTGATTAGTTATTTAACCTGTAAATGGCTAAATATGCTTGTAGAAACCTCATTTATTTTTAGGATGCATTTATCACTTTAATACATGCCCATTGCTTCACATTTCTGAGTGTCACTCTGTCAAGTTTACTATTTTTCCCATGTTTGCAACCTGAATGTTATTTTGAAATCACCATATCTAACACATTTTAACTTCATTTGCCTACATCTTACTGTTTTCTAGAATTAAGTGAAACATGTTATATCTTTTCAGGTCTAGCCTGGTATCTGGAACAAAGTGTTAGAGTTGGATCAGTTTGGAAGCTCTCCAGTAGTCCGGTGGTGATGGCAAGGTCTCATAAGGACATGTGCGGTGCACTGCTATAAGTGACCAAGATTAAGTTCATATCAGCACACTGATATACAGCACCTCAAAGACATGGCTTAGATCTTCATGAGAGAGATTTGCACCATTGTTCAGTAAGGTGGAACCTCCCTGAAACTGTATTTTCCTATCACATAGTTGACTTCTGTAGTTATCGACATTAAAATGGAATTTATTTTTGCTATAAAACATGGTAGTGGTCCCATCAAAACTTTAAATTTGAGTGCGCTATTAGTTATACACACAACTGCCCAAGTACCTGACATAATAAAAGTAGAACATAGCACCTGTCATTGTTTCTTTAGTGTGTCCACCTATATGCATCTGGATAGGCATATTGCAATTTGCTGCCAAAATCACTGTGAGCTATCATGCTTCAGTACCCCTGGGAAAAATGTTATCAGTTGTACAGACCCAAACTACCATTTGTTTTAAACACCATTCATTAATCAACTTTGCTGCCTTAAATTTGTCAAACTGAATGTTATAACTTGTATGAAAATTTAATTTTTTAAAAAAAATTAGTTTTTCAAATTTAAATGTTTATTTAAATTGTCATTAAAATTTAATATATCAATATTTTTTAACTTCAAACATATTTTCAGACAGGCCTTATCATGTATTACAATTAGGTTTTTACTGCATTGAAAAACTCCTATAATTAAGGAAGATATATCAAATTTAGTTTTGGTTTCTCAAGAACACTTGGACCACAACTTGCACCCTGTGGAACACCAGCACCACACACTTTCTGACAGCTGTCACATGTCTTGCTTGCAAGGAAATTCCAAAAGACTTCATGTATGAAGTTGAAATAGGTGTGGCATGCAAATATAAAAGTTTGACTAAAAAAATGAGCCTGTCAGGAATCAGACCACAATTAATAATTCTGGTTCAGTACCCACAAATGTAGTCCCAGTCTATTTTTAGATCATTTTTTCCTGTCTCTGTTTGGTGGTGATACAAGAGTTAGATTTAGGCATTCTTGGTAAGGATTTAAAGGCAATTGTTTATTCTTTAGAATATGAGCTAATGGTGTGCTTGTCTGTGTGTATTTTGGCGACAGTGCACGGTGAGTAATAAGGCCTTGGTGATGATCCGGAAGTGAAATCTGTGTTCCATTGCATGGTGTTTTGTTTACAATTCAACCTCTCAAAAAAATGCAGGTCAACCCTTGACAAGAACTTCACCATAAAGTCATCTTTGAAGGTATTTTAGATTAACTTATGATTTGTATTGGTTGTCACACAGTGGAAAGTTCAGTACTGAGAAACAAATGTAGAGAATATATAGTAAAATTGTGTTCTATGGCCAAATGACATCAGTTTAGAAATAAAAAAATAACAGTTTTTCATCTGTAAACTGCAGTATGTGTTGGCTTTGTGAAACGTAAATTGGACATTTTTTTATGTCCATATGGTGGCCACATTAAAGAGATGAACATCAAAAAAGACTAACAGTAAACAAAATTGCTGATGCAAAGGGATTCTATATCCAAACAATTGGGTTAAAGAAACAGCAAAGTTGTACTCAGTCAATGATGCTGAAAATGTTGGTCACTGTGCCCTACTTCTGATATCACATTATACTTACCCCCCGTGCTCATTTTGTATCATGCCTGTACAAGCAACAGACCTAAGGAACTCATCTAACCCAAAAAGTAAACATGATCATTTGAGTGTGACAAATAACTGACCTACTTTTGGTATGGTGATGTACTTCTTAGGATGCATGCTCAGATATACGAGTGCAAAAAGTGGGTCACAGTGACCTTTAATGATAGAGAGTTGTAGTATTAAGAATGTATCCATATATTACATTTCATGACTGTATGAGAAATGGCATCGAGACCCAAACATAACAAGTGTTCAATCAAGCATGAAAAGCATGCCAAACTGACCTACTTCTAGGATGGTGGTGTACTATTTCTCAGGGTGCATGCAGAGAGCAACTTTCATGACTGCAGAAGCAACAGTATCAAAGATACTAAATTAAAGATAAAAAGTATTCATTTCCTAACACCAACACTGATGAGTATGTCACATGGGGGGTTGAAAGTGTAAGCTCTCGTGTATTTAGTGCATGCAAGTTAAAACTACTTAAAATGTTATACTATTCAGAATCATTTATTTGTAACTACCAGTTAACACTGCACACAAAAAACACCAAACAGTTGAAAATTTTGGATTTCACAACTTTCATCTTTTCAAAAGAAAACAAAAAATATTAATGAAACAAGCTAAAAACTCTAACTCTTTATAAATCACACTCCCCCTGTTGGTTTGGGGATGTATCACTGGCCTGAAGAATCTTACTTTACAAATCACACTCTCCTGTGAGTTTGGGGATGCAGAACTGGCCCAAAGTGCCCTCCTTTACAAATCATAGTCTCCTTTTGTTGGCTTCAGGATGTAAAATTGGCCTGAAGTGGTTTTACAAAATACACACTCCCTGTTGTTTTGCAGTAGAATTGGCCCAAAGTGCCATCCTTCATGTTTTACAAGACAACAAATGCAGGCAACCCATTTGATTAGGGGTCCACCATACAATGGTTTTCCAAATCAGAAGCTTCATGAATTTGTAATCAATTGTGGTTTATACTCAGCAAAAGGCCCAATTTGACCTGACATCCTGTAAACAGCCTGACAGCTGATTATTTCACTAAGTATGAAAACACAACCAATGTGAGCCATCTCAGGAAGGAATATATATATATATATATATATATATATATATATATATATATATATATAATGTTGTTGTATCTATTTTACTATGTGATCTATGTGATAAAACTTCTTTCCAAAACTAATGACATAATTAATATTCATATTCCCTTCAATCATAACTTAAGTTATCCAAGATCTTTAAATTTTATACATGAAGCTAGAATGTGTGGTCCATCTATGAAGTAAAATTGCTCTTACAAATTATAATTCACAGGGTGTTTCGTTTCTCAAGGCAATAGGTTTATTTACTCTTGACAATTAAACTTTGAAGCGTGTCAGAATTTAAAATTAGTTAATAATGGTACTGCATATATGAAATACCATAAAATAGTGCACAATACCTCTGACAATACTAGTAAATGTCAAACTGTCACCAATCATATCAAATTAGCTTCCAAATATTTAAAAGTTTCAAATGGGGCAAAGTTTTTAGAAATAAGACTCTGCAAATAAATTTATAAACTTGGACATTGTTTTTAGAAGAAATGTTTTTATTCATGCAAAAGTAATATTTCAGAAAAAAACCTACAATTACTTGGAATCAAATATCTATAATTATACTATGAAAATCTGATTTTTAATGACAACACTGCACATAGTTTATGCAAGTCTGCAATTGTACATTGTCTCTATTGCCAATGAATCATTATAATGTATTTCTCAAGATTGAAGGTGTTTTACCCATTTTTGCTAAATAGATTTCATTCAGCACTTGACAGCCAGGAGTGTGCTGATGGTCTATTAGACTCCACACATACACACAATAATTTTTCAATCTAATTAACCTTCACATAGCATCCTTTATTCATTGAAATGATTCAGAATTTGTTACATGCAATGGCTTCAATGCAATACACAACGGAAAACCAGGAAAATGTATCAACTACAAATGGAGGACACAAATGAAGCTTACAATCCATTTCTTCTCACTTTTTCCATATTTCATGTACCCAATCATACACCCACACACAAATATTTCAGATACCCTGTCATACACCCACACACAAAATATTTCAGGTAGCCAGTTATACACCCACACACAAACTATTTCAGGTATCCAGTCATAAACCCACACACAAAAATATTTCCTGTACCCAGTCTTACACCCACAAACCAAATACTTCATGTAACCAGTCATACAACCACAAACCAAATACTTCATGTAACCAGTCATACACCCACAAACCAAATAACTTCAGGTAACCAGTCACACACCCACAAGCCAAATACTCCAGGGGAAAAAAACTACACATGTATACATCATTAACACTATTTAACAGGAATATGATGGATAAAAATAATTAAAATGAATTTCAAAAATGTGACATTTATCATGTTCAATAACAGTAATTTGCATTGAGTTGAACACTGTGAGTCTTGTAATAGATTTAAACAATTAAGCCAGTTCTTTCCATCCAGGAACATTATTAAATAACTATACCCTTGAACTATTCACCACAAAGTTTAACATAATCAAGTCTTTCCTTTTATTCTATTTTTTTAAAATGAAATTGATGTTGGCATTGGCTAATTCCAAACTTTCATTGCCTAGATACAAGTTATTTCTATAAAAAAGTCAATAATCTTTAATGATTTAGAAATGCATGTTGCATTTATGTGAATGAAAATGGTACAAAATAATGATTATTTTTATGTTATTTATACATGTTGGAATGCGTGTTACCAATATACTGAAGACATTGATTCAGCACAATGTTCCAGGTTGTATATCATGATAAAAAAATTAATGTTGTAGTTTTGTTGCACTGAATATTCAATTCTGGTCATAAACTGCTTGATGGTTTACACTGATCCTCAACAAAACTGTTACACTTATTAAAGTAAGTGTTTATATAAACAACAAAATTTTTCTCATCTCCAGCTTATGATCCCATTTTTCCAATAATAAAAACTACACATACTGACACAGCAGCAACAACACAATATTTAAAAATAGGCCTATTGCCCTGGGTTGTGGCCATTTCTGCTTTTGACTTGGCTAGCTCTTTAGCTTTTCTTGCTGTTTCTTTCAACTTTTCTGTGTTTAACAGGTTGTGATCAGACACAAGTGCCTCGGGTGTATATAATTTCTTAAGAACATAAACAAAGCCCTTCACAGCATTGGCAGAATTTTTTTTGAATCTCTTGTAGCTATATTGTTCTATTGCCGAGGCAAATCCAAACACTTTGGAAGTGATCCAGGCCTGCCTCTCACACACACTCCACTGACTGCTCTCCCTGCATGGGCTATACACACATTTTTCTTCTAAAGTCTGAAAATAGAGATCAGCAACAAAACAAACATCAGACTTTTTCTTCTCTTGCTATACATGGTAGTCTCTGTTCTAAAACCAGTGGAAACCTTTTATGTAATTCCTGTTTCACAGATCAATGGATGTAGTTATATATTAATTTATGTCATTCTGTTTAAATAAATAATAATAATAATAATAATAATAATAATAATATTTATATCAATTTATTAATATTAATTATTAATATTAAATAAGAATAATAACAGTATTATTATTATTATTATTATTGTAAATGTTGCTTCAAAATCTATTTCAGTTTAGGCAAAGGTTTTTCACTTGCATGCATTTTCCACATGATTGGGAACAGGCTTGAGTGTATTGCTTGGAGGTGTACCACTCACTATTACATGTAACAATACAGAGGTTCTGATACATATCACCAAATGAGTTTAAATTATGTAATATCAGATTATTAACAAACAATTAAATTAAATTATTTATCATGTAAGTCTTGTTTTTCTTACTTATGAAGTAATAATGAAGCTAAATAAAATATTATTTTTTTTAAAATGGAAAATCAAACATAGTATCCTCCAATAAAAAATAAAACAACAATTAAGTACACATTGTGTTTACTTTTCATTTTAATTTGAGATTCCAAAATTTATGACACTAATTCTGAAGAAAAAAAAGATCAACTATTTTCTTAGCAAGTTTTAAATTTTTTGATGTTTTGCATTAAATTTTTGAACTTATCAAGTTAAAAAAAATATTAAAAATTATTTTTGAATATAAATAAATGTTATCTAATAATCTATTACAAGTCACATGCTTTGCCTCATACAATGAGCATTCTTATCTTGTTAAAAACAGTCACAAGACACATATGACACAAATATTTCAAGAATCAATTTGAAGAATATTATTGATTCAATTTTTTTGTTATTTGACTGGGCCAACAGTGTTACACTTGGCCTGCATCACTTATATTTCAAGACTACAGCATTATTGACAAAAAAAACTGTCATGCCAATGGAGATGCCAGCCAATATTTTTATAGCTATGTAATAACTTTTCACAAGAAAAATATTGCTAAGATACTTGAAAGAAGAATTATGAATGTCTCTGCAGACTTCCCCCAACTTTCATATGCAGCGATCTGTTTTAGTAAAACCTCAATTTCAAGAGCGCTGCCCATGGACGCCTATCCTGCAGTAGACTGTTGATTGGGCATAGCAATTGGTATGTGCACAGCAGATGGAATTGGTACAATGGGCACAGCAACTGGAATTTGTACAATGGGGCACAGCAATTGGAATGGGTACAACAGGCACATCAAATGGAATGGGTACAATGGGAACTGCAAATGGAATGGGTACAATGGGAACTGCAAATGGAATGGGTACAATGGGCACAGAAAATGGAATGGGTACAATGGTCACAGCAATTGGAATGGGTACAATAGTCACATGAAATGGAATCGACACAATAGGCACAGCATTTGAAAGAGGCAAAATGGGCCAAGTAATTGGAATGAACACAATGGGCACAGCAATTGTAATGATATTACATCATTATCCCAAATAAATTTCAGCTGTTATTTTCAATTTATGTGCTTATAAGTGGACTACAATGGTATATATTGTGTGAAAGATGACAGGAATAAATGGAGAAACCTGCATTCTTTAAAATGCAATTTTGCAACATATTCTTTTGAAAAGTAAATATAAATATATAGAAATATCTGCTGGTGTGAGTATGATGACAACCTATGACAACTTATCAATAAAACTGTATTGTCTTGAAAATACTGGTGACCTAGGCCAAGTGTAGACCAAAAGGAAAATGCCCAAATTCGAAGAAAAAAAAAAGCACTTGCCCAGGACTAGTATCTTGCATAATTTTACCTGTCCAACTTCAAAAATTAATAATCTGGAACATAGTGCAATGGATTTTGATCAAACATTATGTGACCCTAAATATAAAAGTTTTAGATCAGAAATGTATGGAACAATGCTACGTTGTGTAATATGAAAAGTACTGTAAAAGTCATGCTTGTTTTCTTATTTCACTCAGATATTCAAGATGGCCACTATCGCTTAACTGGCTTGAAGCAGCTGTCCCAGATTTTTGTGCCATTTTTCATGATATATGTGCTTGTTGTCTGTCTTCATCTGTGTTATTGTATTCATCATGCATTGGCTGTTCTATTTGAATGCGTTTCTTCATCTTCTTGTTTGGAAATGAGAAAAACTAGACTTTTTCTCAGCTGTCTTGCTCCACTGCTGCAACTTCCTTTGTTGTTGAACAAACCGCCATCATGTGATGCTTGCCAGTCCACCCGTTTATGCTATGATGGACCCTCATTAATTGCTTTAAATGACCACTCCTTGGCTCTCCACACTAGACTAAACAACCTGGGACTACATTCATCATTACTTAAATGTAAATGGAAGCAAAAAAAAAGAAACACGTTTCAAAGCTGGCTGCTGTAGAACAGGAAGAAGAATTCCAGTTATCTCCCTTTCCGGCACAGAAATTAAAAAATTCGGTCGTTAATTTAGATAACCTAATTCAAATCCCTATTAAATCATCAACCTTTGTGTCAACTATCCAAGAGATACCACTGCACATTGCATTATTCAATGCCCAATCAGTAGAACCAGTGGGGGATTAGAAACTGGGCAGTAGTTCTTTAAATCGTTATGGTTGCAAATTTCTTCAGTGACAAAGAAAAAACCATTAGAGATAAGCTTGAAAACACAATTTCAATTGACTAGTCGTCACCATACAGTTGCGATACAGAATTTAAGCGGCCACCATTAGCAGCATTTGAACCTGTCTCTATGGATTTAGTACGTACAATTGTGATGAAGAGTGCACCAAAGTCATGTGAACTTGATCCAATTCCGACATCACTGCTGCTTGAGTGCTTAGATCCAATATTGCCTTCACTATCTGATGTTATTAATACCTCCCTCTCATCCGGGGAATTCCCATCATTCTTCAAAACTGACATTGTAGCCTCTGCTGAAAAAACCAACACTCAACCATAACAATTTAAAGAACTACAGCCCAGTTTCTAATCTCCCATTCATGTCAAAAATCTTAGAAAAATTTGTTCTATCCCAACTTGTATCTCATCTGAATTCAAACAGTCTTTATAGCAATGTACAGTCTGCATATCGCCCTTGCCACAGTACTGAAACTACTCTTCTGAAAGTAGTTAATGACCTTCTCTCTGCTTTGGATAGCGGAAAGATTACAGTCCTCACTCTCCTTGACTTGTCTGCAGCATTTGACACAATAGACCATGATATATTACTTCACTGTCTCCAGCATGTATTTGGCATTCACGATACAGCCTTACTATGGTTCAAGTCCTACTTGGTCAACAGGACACAAATTGTGTCCGCAAATGGAAAACACTCCAGCCCAGTTGATCTATGTTGTGGTGTTTCACAGGGGTCTGTTCTTAGACATGTTCTCTTCATTCTATACACTCAGCTACTCTCAAGTGTCATAGATCATCATCCAGTGTCTCACCAACTGTATGCTGATGACACCCAAATATACAAATCTAGCCACCCAACTTAAGTTGAGGCTACTATCCAAGGTATAGAGAGGTGCATTTCCGATGTGAAATCATGGACGACATGTAACATGCTGCATATGAATGATAAAACTGAAGCCATTCTGATTACAACACAAAGACTTTCTCTTTCACATCCTCTACCTCAAACAATAAATATCAGCAACACCAACATCAAATTTAGTCAGTACGAAACCTAGGTGTTACTCTCAACAGTACTCTCTCATTGCACCAGCATGTCATGAACATATGCAAGGCTGCATATCTTGAGCTGCGATGCATCAGCTCCATTTGCAAGTATCTTTCAGTTGATGCCACTAAAACACTTGTGTGTTCCTTAGTACTTTCAAGACTGTACTACTGTAACTCAATTCTGTCTGGTTCATGTCAAAATATCTACTCCAGAAACTTCAAAAAGTTCAAAACACAGCTGCTCGGATCATCCTTAGAGTACCACAATCAGAGCATGCCTCCACCCTGCTCGGCACCCTACACTGGCTATCCATTTGATCCAGAATTAAACACAAAATTTGTTCTCTGTGCTATGTTTCAATGACGGGCTCCAGTCCAACATACTTATCCAACCTCACCCATGTGTACACACCAGCAAGATACTTACGATCCTCTTCTGACACTCGTATTCTCATTATTCCCACTATGAAAATGATGTCATATGGACAACGTTCTCTTGCATACCAGGGCCCAGCAACATGGAACGAATTGCCCACTGAACTTTGACACAAAGACACAGTGATCTCATTCAAGAGCGCTCTTAAAACTCACTTATTTCAACTGCAAGAACAGACTTAAAGACTTAATAATGTTTCCTTACCTTAAATATTTTCAACATGTTTTCTGTTTTCTAATTTCATGGTGTTTGTTTTGATTTTTGTAATCATATCATTATATATGTTTTTTAAGTGTTGTCAAATGTTGTAAAGTGCTTAGAGCTTCTAAAGATTAGGCACTATACAAAGTCCTCATTATTATTATTATTTTATGAAAATAAGAAAAAAGCAGCAAAGCAAATAATATCTAACCAATTCACAATGTTATTATGAGTACACAGAAAAATATTAATAACTTAAATTTGCAATCTTATCTGGATTGTTTAGTACTGAAGCTCAAAAGTGTGAGTGATCATATTAAGAAAGTTCAAATTTTTAACAATTAGATGCACCAACATGGCATGCACGGAACCATATTTGTCCCTTGCTGTGTGCAAATTCAGTTGGAAATAAGGATCTAGCTAATGCTTATCTCCACTTTAATCCAATGGTACTTTGTCAATGAATAGCAACAGTCATGTTTTATCAGCAAAAGTGAAATTAAACCTCCATGTATCAATGTTATTAAATGGTCAGTCCCTTACTTATGGCTTATGTACCCCTGGTCTCTATACCATGTATTTCTGACAATGTAACTTTGCATAAACACAATACAAACAACATATAATAATTAATTCTAACTGACTGGGATATCAAGATTACAACACTGTAATAACAAATAGGTATAAATAGTTAATTAACTCATACTAGAACAAGCAGTTCATTTCTTCCACTTTAAAAAAACTTCTCCAAAAAATTCACATTAATTTTGAATTAACTCCCTAAACATACAGTTGTAGAGTTATGTTACTTATTCATAACATCAGTGACCACCGTCATATGAATGGATGAAAACTATTGTATAATGACACCTGTGCATGTGCTCTCATGTACATGTTATAGGGTTTGTTTCAAACTTGTTTAGAAATGTTTTCAAATGTCATTTACTAACGAAGTTTTAGACCCCCCCCAAAAATATCTTTTTTTAAAAGTATTTGTACCTATCTGTTGTTGTTGCCATGCGTTTAGTGCCATTTATTCAGCGATGACATGCTATACATGTCGGCCAGTATATCTGGTGGAGGAAGAACCAGGAAAACACTGACAATAACAAATACATGGGAAGATACTTGCAAGCATTCTCACATCCCCCACTGGCCAAGCCAGTAAGTATATATATATATATATATATATATATATATATGTGTGTGTATATATACACACACACACACACACACCCCAGCTGGTTGCGTGTGCGAAGTGAGCGATGCACACAGGCGTCTTCTCATTTCCTGTTTGTTTTATTCGCAATTTATTCGAAAAAAAGTTTTTGGAAAGTCGCCAAACATTCATTGCACACACAAGAACACCACCACGCACAGGGCTTGTATATATATATATATATATATATATATATATATATATATATATCACATTTCTTGTCTTGCTCCCTCTTCTCCATGTACAATTCTAAGTTCACCCTATTCTGTCCAAAACGAGAGGCCACTTCTCCCTAAAATTTAAGTGCACCTTGCCCCCCAATTCATGGTGGCACAAGGACTCATTTTTGCATGTATGGTCCTTTTTCTTTCAAAACTCACCATGTACTTTTGCAGTCCAATGTTTCTTGTGTATGTAGTAATTGTCTGTGTATCCAGGTCTACGATGGATTCCTCCAAAATGCACACTTGGTGGACTCGTCTCATGAATGCTTCAGCCCATTTTGGACAAGCCTCTGTTTTGGTTAGCAGTCGCTTGCTGAACAATCTGTTCCCAACTACTTCACGATAAATTACGTCCTCTGTCAGAACATGGCCACTACAATTACAGAAATAATAGACAAATTGATTGGTTCTTTGCCTTAATGCCCTGCAATAAAAGTAGGTTATATAGTGCTGAGGTAACTGGAGTACATCACCTTGCCTAAGGACAAACTACAGTAGCTAATGTGGACTGAAACTGACTGTGTAGGATTCTAACCCATACCCTTTTGGATTCAAGTTTGGCATCCTCACCACTGAACTACCACAGCTCCTTCTGACAAGGTAAATGCTTATAAGTACACTTCCAACAAATTATTTTTGATGCATTGGGATAAAACATGTTTGTGTTTTTGTATATGCTTCATTTCTTCTATACTTTCCAGATATTTTAGAATCTAAAGTATAAATGCATTTCAAAGCATAGTGGGATTAATAAAAGTTCATTCATTACTTCATATATTATCCACATGCCAACAACAAAAAACAATTTATTCAGCTACATTCTGTCACCGAGATGCACACATCATGAAATAATTTATTAGTAAAAATAAAAAAATTGTGCAAATGCAAATAATGGTGTTTAAACTACGCTAAAATTATTCACCAAATTTTGATCAGTATTTAAGCAAGAATCTGGATTTGTTTAATACTTCTTGCCTGGGTATGCCATACAGAAATGTCAAATGTTTAATATAAAAATACAGATCAGGGTCAATCAAATCCCATTGCCTGACATCCACGACTGTTCATTTTCGAGGTCAGACAAGTAAAACTTTGCAAGACACTAGTCTGGGACAAGTGATTATTTCCATTTTTTGTAACAAGTCAATCAAGCGCTAATTTTCATGCTATAATCAATTTATTCACCTTTATCTGGCCAATTGGCATAATGAATGCTTGAATCTTCCTTTCTCCATTTAGTCTTTCATATCCTGTGATACTATAGTAAGTGGTCATTGATAATTAAAAAATTGTCACATGAGTGCACATTGTTACTACTTCAATGCATAATGGGTTAAGTGATTGAACTCTCAATCAAAACACATCAAACAAAACAAACCCAGTATGGTTAATTAATAGTGTTTTAAACAGCTTTGGTATACTGTGTTTTCTCAACCCAAATACACATAGAGCGCCATTTGATTTCAATCCAGTGAATGAATGCAATTAAATTAATAAAAGGCATGTTACTGATATTAGTGTTGGTTTCCTTTATAAACTTATTAATGATTCTGTAATTTTTACCCAATTATACATAGGATCAGCTTCAACATGCAATATTCCATTCAAGGCAAAGTAATTATGGTAATGGAACTGCATGTGTTCATAGTTACACCACAAAATGTTGTGACAACTTAGAAGTAGTTGATGAACGAGGTCATCTTCACTATGTGGATACAATGAGTTTACTTAATTATTTTTGTGAGGCAGGTGATAGTGAAAATCTGGAAAAGAAACTTTCACATGAAAGTGGAGTAATAAAACATAACTGTGTTACTGAATCAGAGGTAACCATTTCTCCAAAGAGATACAAACAGTAAAACATGTCAAATATGACACAAATCAGACAGAGAACATTTCAGTCACATTGGTTTGTTAATTATCCATAATTATTCCCCCCCCCCACATTTCACCTCTAAACATGTTTTGGCCTACATCTGTAAAACTTAATAGCTAACCACTACATGTTTGCCTCACCCCTCGACAAACATATCCATGGGCACCCTTGCATAGTCTGGGGGTCAGAATGATCATCATTGGCAGGTTGTTTCAGAGACTCAGACAAGAAAGAAAATATCCTTCTTGAGCCATTGTGATTAATTAATACGAGCAAGTGTATACCAATTCAATGACTAAGGAACAGTATATCTTGTAGTTCACAGGAAAGATTTTCAAAAATAAAATCCACAAACATTTTATGTTTCATTCTCAAGATCACTTGATGGTGACCACTGCTGACAAAAATATTAAGTTTCACACTCAAGGTTCTCAATAGTTTTCTGGTCTAGATTTCTTCCTGAATAATTTTATTTTTGAGAATAATGGAGAATGTCTTCTCTCTATCAGCATTAGAATGTGGCAATGACAAAACAACCATTGTTCAGTTTTTCTGTGACTGGGTTTTTAAAGTTGCTAACAGCTCTCCAATACTCCCTCATGCCAAGTTCATTCTAAAGAGAAAGGTTCAGATTTGGACACAAGACATATGTTCTCAAGTTTATATTTTAGCCAGCATTTTTTTTAAATAGTATTAGGCAAAAGCTTATGTCTTGGCATTTTGACATGGATTGAGTTAAAGATATGTCAACTTCCCTTAGACAGTCCTCCAGAAATATCTTGGGCAATGCAAGTACAATTTAACAACACCAAAAATCAAAGGTCACCCATTTAAGACTTGAAAACCATCATGAACCACCTCTGATCCCTTTATGACTTTAACGCCTCATAACACATCCTGCATTTGGTCTTAAACTCTACAGATCACAACAATAAGGTAATCAATTAACACCTTTTTGCATACAGGTCTGCATTCGTAATTTTATTACCACACATCATTGCACCAATATTAAATTTCCCATCTCTAGCAGGCTGGTACCTACTGATTACTATAACCCAGGGAGAATATGCACAAATATACTGATTCTTTTTGCCTTGAGAAATATAAATGATGATAATTTAGTTTTCAAACGTGATAAATTGCAGCTATAAAAGGATATTTCCTATTGCAAGTAGAATCACATGTATGTTGATGAGCAATCAAACAAGTGCAGATATTTGATTCGAAAGTTAATCCAATCAAATTATAATGGACTCCATCCTCTTCTATCATAAACATCAAAGATAATCTCAAATCAATCTAACCTCGATTCAGCTGTGCCTACCTAAGCATGACATCAGTGACCTGTTGACTCCTTACAGGTCATATTGATTCTGCATAGGGGCAAAGAAGGTGTAAATAGTAGTCTAACATAAGTAATCACTGGCGCATATAGTCAGTCTCCTAAGGACAGCATGCACCTAGCAGGAAATTAAACCGAAGGTGAATCAAGTGTAATTATGACTGATGCTCAAGCCAAAATCAACATGTGTCATAAAAATGCACAGGCTGGAATTTCCATGTGTCAGAAATGGGAAAATTTAATTCCATGTGTCAAAACCCAAGGGTACGTGTCTACTGAGAACCCTGTAAGGATTCACGTGCATGCATCTCATTGAATCTGGCAAGTTATTGATATTTCAGGCTCATGAAAAAGATAGGTAGGACAAGTGAATTTTCTGTGGCCGCTCATCCTGGACAAGTGGCTGAATAGAAAATCTGAGAGCCTTACAGACAAAGTATCCATGTCAAACCCCATATCAACGATCTATGATTAGAAAGGTTAAGAGATTAAAAAAGCTTAAAGCTTAATACTGCTTTAAAGAACAACTGTTGTTCAACAATTTGCAGGTTGTGATGGTACATACTGGCAAAATGATGCAAGCATGTTCTAAATTGTATTATGCAAGCATGTTCTAAAACTGTATGATGAAAGCATGTTCTAAACTGTATGATGCAAACATGTCCTAAACTGTATGATGCAAGCATGTTCTGAACTGTATGATGCAGGTATGTACTAAACTATATGATGCAAGCATGTTTTAAACTGTATAATGCAAGCATGTACTAAATTGTATGATGCAAACATGTTCTAAGCTGTATGATGCAAGAATGTTCTAAACTGTATGATGCAAGCATGTACTAAACTATATGATGCAAGCATGTTCTAAACTGTATGATGCAAGCATGTACTAAATTGTATGATGCAAGCATGTTCTAAACTATGATGAAGCATGTTCTGAACTGTATTATACAAGAATGTACTAAACTGTATGATGCAAACATGTCCTAAACTGTATGATGTTAGTATTTACTAAACTGTATAATGCAAGCATGTTCTGAACTGTATGATGCAAGTATGTACTAAACTGTCATATACAAACATGTTCTAAACTGTATAATGCAAGCATGTACTAAACTATATGATGCAAGCATGTTCTAAACTGTATAATGCAAACATGTAATAAATTGTATGATGCTAACATGTTCTAAACAGTATGATGCAAGCATGTACTAAACTATCTTAGGGCTGTTCCAGTAAAACATATACCCCATGGGGGGAAGGCACTTTCAAATTCAACCAACCCACAACAGAAGCAATTTAAAAAAATTAAGATCCACCATCAGATATGTTTTAATCGAAAACATTGCCCCCTACAGAAGCATATTTTTTGCATAATTTCTGGCTATGGGTTAGTGGGTGGTAGAAGCGATTTTAATACTGGGTTGGGGACAGAAGCGATTTAAATGACAGCTGGCTGGAGGTAATCTACTGAATTCTTATATATTCATTCATTATAATCAATCTTTTGTCCTTTTGTTTGTTTGTCTGTCAGTCATGTATGTCTCTGATACTGTGAAATCACAAATTTTCTTGGTGGCTTATTATTTGTAGATGTCATTGATCAGTCCCTTAATACCCACTAATTTAATATCCATGAATATAGATTTTATATCAGGGATTTCTATTCTAATACAGAAATCATGAATTTGTATCCTTATTAAACTGTGTTTACTAAAGTGATCACTATGTTTTGCTATTTTTCTTTGTTCTCAGGCATGCAGCTTTTGATTAGAATAATAGTTAAATCTTGTATTGCTTTAAATGTGTGTTCAGATGCTATGATTCCCTTGTTATTATTTTTTTTCAATAAATGTTTTGGTAAACTTATAATACATGATTTGTCAGAAAAAATCATTAATGCCTGTGAAAGTGATGTAACATTATTTCTGCCTACTTTTACACTATATCATTTCTTGTAAGAACACATATTTCAGTAACTGACATCTTATTTTTATGCCTTGTTGCAAGACTAATATAAAGTTTTTAAAAAAAAGAAATATAAGGGAGTCAAACATTTTTATATCATAAATTAGATTTTAAAAAATGGATGAAAATCAAGGAATCATTTTTTCCCAGAGTACTCGTAAAATCAATGTCACTGCAGTTAACTGTATTGTCAACAGCATCATCATCATCATTGATGGCCTAGCAGTAACATTCTGCACTTTTAATCCAGTTGTCACAGGTTCTATCTCCCACTTCTAGTCTTTCATATGAGGCTTATACCTATAGTCTGAGGGCTTTCATGGCAGAGTATAAGATGCTTGTCTTATGATACAGATCTGAGGGGCTTCCAAGGCAGAGTGGTACAAGATGCTTGTCATGTGATTACTTGCCTCCAATGTGTAAATGAGAATGTTGCCAGTTACTTGTGGAAGGTCAGTGGTTCTACATAAGTGGTGTTTGGTGTCTCAAAAGTACTTGATTTTCTTCAGCAGTAAAACTGGCTGCCATATATAGATTCTCTTCATCTGAAAATGGTGTAAAGGCCATAATGATCTACTGAAACCAGAGATCTCATGTCTAAATGACTTCAGCTGTTGGAGATAAACATCAAATCAACAGAGGCTCCATGTGCCCTAGTGTACTAAGGTGCTTGCTTTTACAGACCACTTGCACATCTCCCAGAGTGAGTTTTTGTCACAGATCAACCAATTTGGGTTGGTGGTCTTTCGGGGTTCTTCCTCCACCTAATATACTGTTAACCACCCACCCACCCCAAAAAACAAACTAAATCAACCAACTAATCAACTGTGGCAACAGCAGCAAAGGTACTAGTCCATCATTTTTGCCACAGCTGTTTGACTTTATAAATTTTGACTCCAGTAATTTTTGTAGACCTTTGAATATTGTCAATTATGCCTTTCTGACCGTTACCTAAAAGTCATCAGTTGGTACAAATGGATTTTCGTGGTGAGCATATGGGATGAAGTATTAAGCAATCCTGCATCACACGCTGCCGAAAAGTTTACGTTTTAGCTCACTTCAAGTTTCTCTAACAACGTCCATTGTTCCAACCAGAACTGTTATAACTTATTCAAGCTATATTCACCAATATCTGGAGATGTACATCTGTAATAAATATTTGTAACAAAGTATGAGAATGCGTCAGTGTTTTTCAGTGATGCATTTGAACTGAGCAACAACTAGAATCAACAAACCAAGAAATTAAATTATTCACATCTCTCAGGCATAAGTGCAGTGTATAATCATAATCTGCCAAAAGATTTTTCAATCTTTAAATTTGCCAATTTTTTCCAACCATACTGATTCAGTGGACATAATCACCAGAATGGACAGAAACAGATATAACCAGAAGGTTAAAATCAATTTGAGTAGCTAAATTCATGTGGTTTAGTTAACTGTACATCCTTTATTGTCTTCCCTTTTATGTAATTTCTTACTGAAGCTGAGAAAATGTTGCACACATCAAAAAAGTGGCACACTTCTACTCATTTTTGTTGTTATTATACTTCTCCATTCCAGCCTGTTCTTATGATCTTGTCCCCCCACATACTGTTTGTCATGTTTATGATATGTAGCTAAATCTGTCACTTACATTTCCTACTATTATACTAATTGTTTGTGAATATGCATATCAATGTGAAATGCAATGGGGAGACTAAATCCAAGATAGAAAACCTCTACATTTGTGGATGTATTCTGCTTGGATTCCATGTTTCTGCACAAAACTCAAGAGTTCAAGACTTGCTGTACTAATTCAGTGCCAATTGTAAACCTGTGCAAACACCATATTAAAATTCAATAACTTAAAATTTCGAGTTCTCATGATCAAATTTGTATCAGTATAGACACATCTATGACGACAGCTTTTGTGAAAAGAAAACCGTAACAGCTGCACCATTTTCTGGATCTACACAAATTTGAAATGTGTGCTTTTAATACCTCACCAAAGAGTCAGGTGCTGATTTCAGTAATGAGTCTTCCAAACTCAGGTCTGTAGAGGGATGGAAATTATGTTAATAAAACAATGTCCCTGACTTTTTTCAGTTATAAGTAGGACAAGCTCTCAAAAGATTCTTTTTACTAAAATCTTACTTTCATTATCAACCAATCAGGGACAGTCAAACCATGTATACTCTATTTTATCTTCACTGATTTATACTATCATTCTCGTTCTTTCATATCTGTAGTAATGCGAGTCCTTCAACAACTCTCAATGGCTGTATGCCTTTTCCGACCATGCTGACTGGACACACTGTAAGATAATGTTCAAGTAACAGAAATATCATGGGATAACCAGTGACCAGTAAAATCAAATAAAATGGTCAAGTTATCTCCCCTGCAGGGATGCTGCCAGGATTTCAGGATTTAATCTAAGTTTTGTGTGTGCGTGATCTCCAATGAGGAAGTGGTGGCGGAAGGAATAGCCATTGTTAAATATCTCTCTAACACTTAAATATCTGTCACTCTTTCTTAATGTTCCACTCTGTTAAGGCTCTAATGAAATCAAAATACTCAAAGAGATGTCATCTCTAGTTGTATAGCGATTATTACTGTGATGTCATTAGGCATGGTCAAGTGGTTGTGGTGGGGTCTTGGTTGGGATGGCAGAAAGACCATAGGCTTACTCCATATCTGACAGCTAATTACAATGTTGTCAGAAGAATTAAACTTTTTCTAACAATTCAGATGGACTCAGATTATATACTTGATCCATAGTCAATGAACAGGTTCTAAAATTGATGTGTTTATTTTGGAGCCATGTTCCTCCATCACATTCAAGATCTGAATATACCAAAGGTGAAACTGGAACAGTTGCATCCTAAATTACTATCATGGCAACTTTAAATGTTATTTAATGTGAGACTTTAATGCCAGAATTCATAGCTTCAGTAATTTTGGGGTTAAAAAATGAATTTCTTCTCAAACAACTCAATTTGGTGCAGATTACATTGTTTTTTAATGATACTGAGAATTCTTGATGTGTAAAAATTTCACAAGAAACAAACAACACCAGATCAGGAAATTAATACCACTTGGGAAAAACTGATAGGAATATGCAGAAATAATGATAGCATTATTTAAATGGAATATGTGGTTACAATAGGAGTGCTGGTTCTGTAACTTTGCAAAATACATGTACATCTCGTACAACTATTCTGTTGTTTCTAACAACACTCTATAATATAGTAATAATTTTTGCACACATGAAGTTGACCCACTTTTTACTTTAGTCCCTTGCTAATTAACAGTTTTAGATTTTACAACAAAACTAAGCACATTTTACCTTTTGACAATAATACATGATCACAAATATTTAGAGTGTAAGAAAATAGAAGTTACAATTTTGTTAAAAGTATTGGTACCAGTAAAACTAAAGGAGTTGGTAAAAAAGAATCAGGATGAACAGATTAGTAGTGTAGTAAAGAATCCATATATCAGAATGACATCAAGTATTTTTTCATCAATTTCATCATTAGTTAATGACACTGCTTCAAAATGTTGTGTACTAGATAACAGTAATCCAATCTGTAATACAGATACCAAATGATGGCTTGGAACTAAGTGCCAAAAGGTCTGCAGAAAATATCAACATCCTCAAAATATAGATAGGAATAACCACACACAAACAGGACAATTTTATCCATCTTGCTTTGAGTTTACACATTTCAGTCAGTTTCTTATGTTTAATGTCATTCAATTTTTGCACATAGAGAGCACGTACTTCATTTGGTAATACATCTACATGATATGAAAGTCAGTCTCATTATTCTTTTGTTGCCATATTGGTTCTGCCAACTAGAGATCTACACACACTTAATTATGTTGTATGGGGATTCTCTGATGATCCCTATGAGCATTAATCTGTTGTTTCTGAATTTAATATGATCCTCCTCCTCTGTGTACAAATATTATTCTGTGCTGAGAACTCCCTTTCCTTGTCTGCTGTCTGAAACATATGCATAGCTAGCTTGAAAAAAGTTATTGTTCTTTATGGTTGTGCAATTTTCAACATCTCACAGGTATGGCCCCATGGATCTCTTTGATATCTCTGTTCCAAAAAGAAAAGTTTTCACTAACATGAACTCTGCCAAAGATTCCCTTCCTTGAATCAGTGCTTTGCTGCCTCTTATGCCAGATTTTTTTCTCTTCCATAATGCTATATTAGGGTTTTAAGTCCAACATTCCCATAGTCTGCTTGTTCAGACATGGGTATCTTGAATAAATAACCAGCATCCTGTCCATCTAATGCGTACATCGGACTTACACTCAACATCAATTTTGGGCTCAAAACCACACACTGGTATTTCCAGTGACATTTTCCCGATGTCCAACAGACTGATATACATGAAATTCATTGTCATCATAGCTATCACCAGCCAGTATTTGCCGACTGAAAACGTCGTCTGACGACAAACCCTGTTGTGATTCAGCCATTTTGGTTTCCCGTGTGGCCCTTATTTGAAACATGCATTTGTAAACTTCCATGATGAAAGTAAGGTTAAAACTACCATAAAATGCCTGTTCCAGGGCCCAATGAACCAATCAAATTTAGTTTAACAGCAATTCATGTCGAACTGAAGTATCCAGCTATTTTAATGTTTACCTTCCTGAATCTGGATGTCGCATCAAACGCTGCAATATTGCTACTGGAAGTGCGAATTACGTCGCGAAATGCACTTTTAAAGTTAAAAGTTGAAAAAAAATTGCATACTGCGCAAAGCACGTTTTATATCTGCGACGCTGACATAATTTGCGGAACGCGTATCACTGTTTTAAAAGTACACGAATTCATACAAATTAGGTGCACTTGCGTGTATTGGCATAATTTTCTGACCCAATGTTTTATTCACGTTAGGCCGCTAGGAGGGGGTTAGATGCGATTTTAAATATATATTCGGTTTTTTTTCTGACAACCCCACCAGCGATTTCTCATTTTGTTAACAACCCAAAACAGAAGTGATTTTCCTAATCAGCCTTCCACTGTCAGAATCAAAATAGTTTGAAACACAACCGCCTAGAGAAGTTTTTCTGAAGTGCCGTCCCCGGGGGGGATATATGTTTTACTGGAACAGCCCTTATGCAAACATGTTCTAACCTGTATGATGCAAGCATGTACTAAACTGTCATGTACAAACATGTTCTAAACTGTATGATGCAAGCACGTACTAAACTGTATGATGCAAGCATGTTCTAAACTATGATGAAGCATGTTCTAAACTGTGTTATACAAGAATGTACTAAACTGCATGATGCAAGCATGCTCTAAACTGTTTGATGCAAATATGTTCTACACTGTATGATGCCAGCATGTACTAAACTGTATTATGCAAGCATGTTCTAAACTGTATGATGCAAGCATTTTCTAAATTGTAAGATGCAAGCATGTTATAAACTGTAAGATGCAAGCATGTACTACACTGTATGATGTAAGCATGTTCTACTTGGTATCTGAAAGGATTTGTACCTGTGAGGATTTGGGTATCTTTTCCAAAATGCAATAGCTAACTGTTCCCAAGGAAACTGAAAGGTGCTGTCCAAGCTGTAATATTTCATCCTGCTGCCTGAAAAATGAGATAAAAAAATGTGCACACTTTATACACTTAAGCTTGGATTACAAACCCCAAAATGTTCCTACCAATGTGGCATATTTATCATAAACAAACATGTTATCACATGAGACTGCTTATATGAACAGCTGAGTACCAAATCAACATAATTAAGTTCTGACACCAGTGTTTTTTTCTTAGCAAGGTTCAGAATCTAAATTAGAGGTCAGTACATCTCTGCTGTTATCATTCCACCTGCAAAAGCAAGCAATACATATGACAACCAAGCAAGGCACGAGCAGTGCTAAAAAAAAAATTTGTGCTTAAAACAAATCTGATTGACTGATGTACAGGGCCTGTCTAATTTAAGATCGTACCCCTCTTGTATTCTAAGTAGGTGCCCATCAAACTTGTCAGAAAAAAGTAGTTAATTTGCCAGAGATAACTTGAATTGCGATAAATTTCAATATTGCTGATGAAATGCAGCTATTTATTTTTAAGATGTTGAAAAACTAGAAAATATTAATATTTATTCCCAAGTATACCCCCTACCCTTATGAAAAACATCTCCTTATACTTCTATCAAAAACAAAACTTAGTGTACAAAGCAAAGTACATGACCAGAGTTTACCTATAACTAGTGCTCACTTGGTTTTAACATACATATGATTCTAAAATACCGTTTGGGATATTTATGTGCAATACAGAAACCACCCAAAACCAGTCTAGTGGGTACCAGAACTGTTTTGGCAATCGTTGCTACCAGTACAATTTGCCACATAATGGGATTAAGGCTATCATGTATACATGTAATGTTATGACTCTGTGGTCTTAAACTAAGTAACAGAAAAGAGAGAAATCCAAAAAGTTTTGTAAAATTCAACAAATAATTTATTTCCACAGAATATAAAGTGAAAATTTAAAAAGAACTTACAGTATTGTGAGTGAAATCCCAAAGTCCTATAAGTTCTATCACAAGTCCAAACGTATTACTATAGTGTTGTAATCTGGAGACTTTAGGCCAAATGTGGGATGTTTTCTGACTATACAAGTAATAAAATGATCAAATGAGGTCATTTTCGCTTCCGAGTCTTTGATTACAAATTGGCCATTCTTTGGTGGAGTGGAGATGAAAAGGAAAGAGACAAAAAATGATTTGGGCAGGACCACTTTAGTAAGTATTTTGATTTTTTTGTAATGGTCTTGTATTTATTGGTATTGTGTTGTTAACTTGTTTCAAGTTAGAGCATAATGTGCAATAATTAAGCCATCATTTAATCAAGCTTAAACTAATGTAATGCAATGTTGGTTAAAAACCGCAGGTATGAACAACATCAAAAGTGTAAACAGAAACTGCATAAATCAAGACATGCATCAAATGCTAATGAACATAAAACACGATGCAGGAAGTACGGAGGACATTGATACAGCAATCAGACTAAGACAGGCCTCAAGACCTGGGGGAAAAGATTGATTTATGTAAAATATTTTGAGATCAGAATAAACACATATCACCCTAATATGATTTTGTATTTATCTTAAGTTTTCGTATTTGAAATGCTGAAGTTGCAACACTGACACATAATATTAAAAAATGGGTCAATTTGGGACATATGGAAATTGGATTTGGGGTTTACGGAATTCGAGTCAGGGTTTGTACTTTTTTTTCAAAGTCACCAGTGTAGGTCCTGGGTCCAAATAATCCAAGCAGGACATTGTTCTTAAAGCTCAAAAATATGCTACAATGTGAAAGTATGTAAATGTTTGGACCAAACATGGCACATCATATAACAATTTAGCAACTTTTCAATCACCAAATATGTAATTTTAATACATCTGATTGCCAGCTTAAAGGCTATAAACTTCTGGGCTGCTCCTTTGACAATGATTAGTGCCAACCTATAGAATTACAAACATGGATTAAACCCATTGCCATCTCGAGGAGTGTTGTTAAGTATGGTCTCAAATTAAAATTACTTCTCTGTTTTCAGGTACCATTATGATTATATGATCTTAAACTAAGTAACAGAAAATAGTGAAAGCCAAAAAGTTGTGTAAAATTCAACAAATAATTTATTTCCCTAAAATACAATCTGAAAAATCAAAAACGAATTTACAGTATTGTGAATTAAATCCCAAAGAGTACAAAATGCTTTATCACAAGTCCAAATGTATGAAGTTCAAATGAATCCCAGTGGTATTCCAATTCCAATTTTGAATGTGCTTATGTGCCTGTAGTCTCAGATATGCTAATGTGCCAGTTTAACTGTGTCCTGTAGTTTGGTGATGTGCTACCAGTCATTTGTTGTATCACAATAATATAATCCAAAAATGTTCTTGTCTGAAATCTCTGTGATTCCAAATTAATCTTCCAGTCCTAGACTATTATATATGAGCACTTTGTATTTCCAGTGAATAATAATTTGAATAAATAATTATATCCAAATGAAAATCTGAATATAACAATAAGACTGATTCTGCTTCAAGATCTTAAGGCAAGAATGAGTAATTTCTCAAGTAAACAACATTATGCAACAAAACTGGGAAACAATAGTAGAACCAGGATAAAGGTCAAAAGTTTATCTCTAAAAAATACAAAGTTGTCAGAAAGAAAAAATCATTACAAAATTTGTAATAATAAATATGAGAAACATCATGTAGACCAGATTTATCATGGAGGAATTCCAATATCCTACACAAAGGCCCAAATAAATATGTTTATTTCTATTAACTATCTATTATTTGTTTATAAAATAGAAGTTATTGATTAGGTACACAATGAACCTGATTTTGGACAAGGTCAAGTCCAAAATACAATTTAACATAACATACAATCATGGAGAAAAAACTAACAAATAATATTAAATATACACTACAGTACAAGAACATGCGAAACTGAAACAATAGTAATACACATTTCGTTCTTCGATTCTTCGATTCGCCTAAATTATTCAGAATAAATCAAAGCAAGGTAAATTCTAATGTACAAATGAGGGCGATTTACCACAAACTACCATACACAGGAAAAACATGGGGATCTGGCATGGGTGTCGATTACAGGTGCCTGATTACAATTACGATTACAGGTTGTTTGATACTAATGATTACAATTGCAATTATTGCTTTGTATTTGCTTTTTATCTATTTTTTGTTCTGGGCAGATATCATACACTCTATAACTGAAAAACAAAAATCAGCTTGTGTATTGGCCTCCAAAAATTACCCATTCCTTACTGTAACTGTCAATATTCTTGGTCTTTTGTTTATTGAAACTATTATTATTCTTACAATTATTAAGAACCAAGTACATATTTTTTGGTTGTAATCATTTGTAATCATGAATACACAATGCAATTACACTGCCAATAAAGGATTATTATGATTATGATTATGGAGCTTCTAAAATTAATGATTATAATTATAGTTCACAAGGAAAGCAATTACAATCCATTATGATTACAATCATATTGGCCCCATGCCTGATGGGGATACATTTTTTCAGACTCTTTTATTCACTTGAATATCACAAATGTATTTGTTTCAGATAATATAAAAAACTTTTAAATTTGAACATCTTTGAAAATCTCCCTTTCTTGACGAAAAAACTCCAGATCCCCAAATATCAGAAATCCTGACTACATGCTATTTTTTGGCATCTCAACTTTAGGTCAGCTCCTGGTGTCATATCTAAGGGTTAATATAATTATGTAAGATGAAACTCCAGTAAATTAATAAGTTAATATTAATCATTGAAAATGCATTGACTTGAGCATAGCTACTGCACAGGGGCTCCTTACAAAGAAAGTATATGTCAATGGCAAGAAGTCTGGGTGGTCCAACCTGTAAGAAACCGACTTCCCCCCAGCTCTGCTCTCCATCCACTGATGTATACTCTTCATTTTCTCTATAACGAACCCCTCTGCCAGTAACGTCATCATACTAACTGTAGGTATAGGACTGTCAGGGGGCATAACTGTTTCTGGCTTCCCGTTTTTTGTGGTCGCTTAGGTTCCAGAACAGTTGTCTGCTTTTACGGTATATTTGGAGATAAATTTGGAATTTTTGAATGTAAAAACGTTGGAACCGAACAGAATAAACATCTGGATACATGTTTATGGCACTAAGTGGCCCGTGGATGGAAAAATAAGTGTTTTCTCGAGGTGCTGAAAATTTAATTTTTTTTATTTCCATCTATTAAGAAGAGGTAATAATCATAAACACAGTAGGTCTTAAGCTGCCAACCCTTTTGAATGTATCCATGTATATTTCATATTTCTGAGTAGCCTCTATTTACCGTATGAAGCCTCAATTCAGGAGACCTATCAGGTCGTTTCAGCCATATCTGCAATGACCGGTGCGTAGGCCAAGTTATCCCTCAAATATTTAGCACATTGACCCCATTGTCGGTCAACGGCGTTATTCTGTGACACTCGATTTAATAAGACAACTTCTTGAGATTATTTCATATATATATATATATATATATATATATATATATATATATTGATTTTCATTCAGATAAACAAAATAGTGTTTATGGTTCTTTTCTTGAAATGTATGTATGCAATTTATTTAACTGACTGGTGTCATGACAAGATTATACCTGTATGAATTTAGTCCTAGAAAGCTGTATTCAAAATAATACAGATAAATGACAAAGAATGAGGTAAACAATGATTTGGGTTTGTTTAGCATTATTTCCTATTCTTCTCTACTAGAAACCTTCAGTACAAAATCAAATGTCAACAATAAATGCAAACTATCAATGCAGTATTTATTTTTCTATTGAAGGTACCAACTTGAATTGATCTTTTTGCAATCTTGACTTGAGCAGGAGTGACACCTTATAAAATGCATTTTAAAACCTGTTTGCATTCTGTGTTTCATTTATTAATTGAAAATATGTGCTAATTTTATGCATGACATCAATTTTATGACATTCTGTAGCAATTAGCAAAAATGATGTCTATAACCAAGCACTTAAATTGGGTATCAAATTCAATGGTTCAAGCTTGACCATGGATTTAAAGCAATTAATACTAAAGTAAAGATTATATTCAAGTCAAATAAGACCTATTTGACCCATAGTGATACTGACATACAAGTTTCTTTTAAGAAGGTTTTTTTCAATATCTTGCCAACAGCTTACTTTATTGCATTGTTGGTAATAGGAAAAGGCCCACTGAGTTATCTCCCCCTTATTATGGCCCTTTTACAAATAATTTTCACTTCTGAAGTTTAGTATTTATTATGCATGGCTATATTCTGCTGAAATAATTTATACAAAGATATGAAACAGTTGTAATGAGGGTCCAACAGTTGTTAGATTTCATGAAAATAAATAAAATAAACATGGGGTTGGGAAAGGGTACATGCATTCCTCAGCAGGCTGACGACAAATGTGACATGCTATAGCTTTCATTATTTGTCCTAATTAAAACTGAAGCTATAAACATGTTTTTTGGCACTATCAAGAGTTATAGACTGAGTTCATTTTCATAAAATTAAGTGGGACCATGTTTTTCTGAAAATTGACAAAAATGCATTTTGAGAATTGTCCACCCCCCACTCCTTTCAGGTCACGAATTCATGCCGAGCTGCACCACAGAAACAGTCGAGACTTCATTTTTATCATTCCTGGATGCATCTCCATTGAAAAATAGCTTGGTTTACTTGCAAAAACTGGTATTTCAATTTTCATGTCCTATATCTACCAACTGCTTTAGGGGTGTCTCACGCGACTATCGAAAAACAAAATAAAAATATAATGACAATACCTGTCCTGGTGTCCTAATTTCTTAGCGTATAAACTTCAGATTTATCTGCCTAAAATTCAGCCAGCAGTTATGCATATAATTTGACAAGACATGGAATTATAGCCATGCACGTCCGTCACCCAAGGGCAAACGTGGTTTCCTTGTTCACGGTTGGGATGGAGAGGACCGAGAAACGCCAACTATGAGAGAGATACTGAATAAGAGCCAACCAATGTCACTCGCGTTGTGGCAGAAGCGGACAAATCTTGCCCGCACATTGTAGAATCTCTCTCTCTCTCTCTCTCTCTCTCTCTGTGCATCAAAAAAATATTTATGTGTGTATTTGGTTTCCTACCATTAGTGGAAGATTCCGAATATTAGGATTCAAATATTGTCCTGGTAAAATAAAAGAACTTAATATATAGTTAGAGTTCACATGCACCCATTATATATATATATATATACTTACATACACAAACACACATCCATCCATCCATCCATTGCAGAGAAATAGCACACTGGATGTAACACAAGCATGGCAAAACCCACTTTTACCTAAATTAATTGTCAGTTTTGCATCAGTGAGGCAATCAGAAAATTTCCGAATGGTTTCCAAGTGATCTTTCCAGGTATCATTACACAGATGACCAGCCAAGGGAGTTGTGTGGCCTAGACTTATAATTTCCTGTCGATATGATTTGGAACAACAAGCTGACCACTCACTGACCACTGGCCACTAGCGGGTACCTCTGGTACATAGAAGCTTTCGACATGAATGGTTCATAATTCTCCATAATAAAATCACACTGGGGTTTGTTTGATTAAACCAGTTCATTATCAAACCGTGGCAATGACCTCTTTGAAATGAAAACATTTGGAATAACCTTGTCTTTATTCTGTTGTTCATTATTCAACCTGTAACAATCCGAAATTAAGTGCCCTTTCTGTTTGCAATAAGTGCATGTTGGAAGAGATGAGGATGAGCTGTCTGATGTTATCTTAATCTTGGTCAAACTTCTTAAATGAATACCACTTATCAAACAGTTGTTCCTTTACCGTTGCAAATTCGACATGGGTTTGTCCCGTTTCAATACTTCAGTTATTATTCCTAGATTCCATTCACGTCTCCTAGATTCCATTCACGTTTTCAACCTCAAACAGTCAGTTAGCCGACCCACCCATAAACATGGTCACATTTTAGACTGGATTCTTTATAGACCTGATGATAATATTCTACAGTCCTCCCTGGTGTCCCACGAACTTGCATCAGATCACCTCTGCATTATATACCATCTTGACGTATCAGTCCCTAACCCTCCACCTTTATTTGCTACTAAGAGAAACCTCCGTATGATAAACAGAATCCAACTAATGCATGACATCCAAGCAAACCTAACAACTAGCTTACCTCCTACAGCAGAACAACTCGATAACTGCCTGCGTTCATTGCTTGACAAACATGCCCCAGCAACCAAGTGCAGAGTATCAATTCAGAAGTGTTCTCCATGGTATAGCAGTGTTAGGGACCAGCTTCGCACTGCTAAAAGAGACCGCCGTAAAGCTGAGAGGCTTTGGCTTTCCACCAGACTCACTATTCATAAGCAAATCTATGAAGCCGCTAAGAAGAATGTCACAAACATACAGCGAAATCACTACAGTACTAAGATCACGGAAAGTTCCAGCTGCAAAGAGCTATTCGAGATTACTAACAAGCTAATGTCAAGGAACAAATGTACACCACTTCCAACTACCTTCTCTCTAGTCGACCTTCTGGACCTGTCTGCAAATTTCTTCCGTAACAAAGTACAAACCATCAGAGATAAGCTTGACAACACAATTTCAATTGACTAGTCGTCACCATACAGTTGCGATACAGAATTTAAGCGGCCACCATTAGCAGCATTTGAACCTGTCTCTATGGATTTAGTACGTACAATCGTGATGAAGAGTGCACCAAAGTCATGTGAACTTGATCCGATTCCGACATCACTGCTGCTTGAGTGCTTAGATCCAATATTGCCTTCACTATCTGATGTTATTAATACCCCTCTCTCATCCGGGGAATTCCCATCATTTTTCAAAACTGCTATTGTAAAGCCTCTGCGGAAAAAAACAACACTCGACTATAACTATTTAAAGAACTACAGCCCAGTTTCTAATCTCCCATTCATGTCAAAAATCTTAGAAAAATTTGTTCTATCCCAACTTGTGTCTCATCTGAATTCAAACAGTCTTTTTAGCAATGTACAGTCTGCATATCGCCCTTGCCACAGTACTGAAACTACTCTTCTGAAAGTAGTTAATGACCTTCTCTCTGCTTTGGATAGCGGAAAGATTACAGTCCTCACTCTCCTTGACTTGTCTGCAGCATTTGTCACAATAGACCATACTATATTACTTCACCGTCTCCAGCATGTATTTGGCATTCACGATACAGCCTTACTATGGTTCAAGTCCTACTTGGTCAACAGGACACAAATTGTGTCCGCAAATGGAAAACACTCCAGCCCAGTTGATCTATATTGTGGTGTTTCACAGGGGTCTGTTCTTGGACATGTTCTCTTCATTCTATACACTCAGCTACTCTCAAGTGTCATAGATCATCATCCAGTGTCCCACCAACTGTATGCTGATGACACCCAAATATATAAATCTAGCCACCCAACTTAAGTTGAAGCTACCATCCAAGGTATAGAGAGGTGCATTTCCGATGTGAAATCATGGATGACATGTAACAAGCTGCAGATGAATGATGATAAGACTGAAGCCACTCTGATTACAACACAAAGACTTTCTCTTTCACATCCTTTACCTCAGACAATAAATATCAGCAACACCAACATTAAATTCACACAGTCAGTACGAAACCTAGGTGTTACTCTCGACAGTACTCTCTCATTGCACCAACATGTCATGAACATATACAAGGCTGCATATCTTGAGCTGAGATGTATCAGCTCCATTCGCAAGTATCTTTCAGCTGATGCCACTTAAACACTTGTGTGTTCCTTAGTACTTTCAAGATTGGACTATTGTAACTCAATTCTGTCTGGTTCGTCTCAGTATCTACTCCAGAAACTTCAAAAAGTTCAAAACACAGCTGCTCGGATCATCCTAAGAGTACCACGATCAGAGCACGCCTACCCCCTGCTCTGTACCCTACACTGGCTATCCAATCGATCCAGAAATAAACACAAAATTTGTTCTCTGTGCTACTTTTCGCTGACGGTCTCCAGTCCAACATACCTATCCGACCTCACCCATGTGTACACACCAGCAAGATACCTACGCTCCTCTTCTGACACTCGTATTCTCATTATTCCCACTATGAAAACGAAATCATATGGACAACGTTCTTTTGCATACCAGGGCCGAGCAACGTGGAACGAATTACCCACTGAACTTAGACACAAAGACACAGTGATCTCATTCAAGAGCGCTCTTAAAACTCACTTATTTCAACTGCAAGAACAGACTTAAAGACCTAATAATGTTTCCTTACCTTAAATATTTACAGCATGTTTTCTGTTTTCTAATTTCGTGGTGTTTGTTTTTATTTTTGTAATCATATCATTATATATGCTTTTTAAGTGTTGTCAAATGTTGTAATGCGCTTAGAGCTTCTAAAGATTAGGCGCTATACAAAGTCCTCATTATTATTATTATTAGTAGTAGTAGTAGTAGTATTAGTAGTAGTAGTAGTAAGCCTTGATCATTATGCCTTAGTTATCAGCTCATAACCCTTCAAGATACATTCCTTGACCACATTATAATCAACACTTTGTTGTACTGACATTTGATGTGTAGACTTCACGAACTTTGTCAATAAGTACACTTGTAATAACAAAGTCCAATGACCTCTTGGCCATTTTAAGTTTTTTTTATAAATTTTGTCTAAGTGTGGAAAATATCTACTTTTTTCTTTAAAAGAGGGTACTAGCCTAAAGGTTCTGGTACCATCAAAACGAGTATTTGTGTGTAAAGGGTGAAGGTTACTCCGCTTGCTAATTCTAATCCTTTTAATCATTTTAAGCATTTCCCTTTCTTCTCTCTGCATCTGCATTTCTCTTTTTTCTTTTTCCTTCTGCATATCACTTTCCTATATCTACACCTGTATTTCTTTCTCTTCTCTCCGTATATGCATTTTAGTTTGCCTCTCCTTTTCCTCTTTGTGAATTTGCATTTCTATCATTTATTTCTGAAGCTGAAGTTTCTCTAATTCCTATTCCTGTATTTTTATATACAAAAACCCACTTTAATTCCTTCAAATTTCTATTAAAATCAGAAACAGACTTTACTAGCCAAATCCAAAGCACTACCAACCAAAATTTCTTTCCCACCAAGTGCTGAAACTAAATATTCTTTGTCACTTGCTTTGTTACAGATGCTTTCGTTTCAGAAGGATCATAATATCTGGCAACTCGTCTTTTTTCGATGACTTTAACATTCCTTGGGTAAGACTTGATAACAAAGTTCACTATATTAAATGATATTATGAATGTTTACTAGTTTCACCAAAGACTTTTTAAATTAGTAAAATGAAATGCTTTAACAGGGACAAAGAAAATTCCGAAAGAAAGTCAATTTAAATTTCAAAGGCAATTCTTATTATCTCTGAAATGTTTTAAAGAAACTCAGATTCCTGGCTAACCTCCAAATTCTGTTATTACACTAGGTCTTAAACAATGTAACACAAAGGAACTGAACCCAACAATTTGAGTAAAAGTCAACAAACAATTTATTTCTCGAAGTTACAAAGTAAAAATTTAAGAGGAACTTACAGTATTGTGAATAAATTCCAAATACTCCAGAATGTCTTATCACATGTCCAAGAGTGTAGAATGTTCCGAAAGAATTTGAATAGTCTTGAATGTCTTGATGTATCACAATGATATAATCTAGAATGTTTTTAGATGAGTCCAGAATAATTACAAAGTAGTGTTTGGTCTGAAAAGGCTACGAGCACTTTGTAATTCCAATGAATAATTAGGATAAACAAATCTTCTAGAACTATATCTGAACACAACTGCGAACTCTGAATACAGATTCCCAAAGACTGAAAAGAAACAGGAATGACAAATGTGTTCGTCAAACCTATACTTAAATTTTAGTAAACATCGTGTTTACCACCTATAAACATGCCTAACATCCAGTAGGCAAAACATGACAATAGTTAGGTAGGTAGGCAAAAACTCTACCTTCAATCACGGACAGAATTCACGCACA
>JAECUM010023799.1:0-22443 GCA_016617855.1 Megalonaias nervosa | reverse complement strand
GAAATGACTTGCATCATACAGTGTCGTGCACTCTTATTTGTCGGTGTTTAATTTTGCAGAGGGACACATTTCTGGCTAACCAAAGTGAGCAGAGATGTCTCGTACTTTTTGTGTGAAAAACGCAGATAACCTCTGCTTGTTTGAGATGAAGTGACTTTTGCATCACAAAAGCGAAGTATAACGACTATGTTAAGAAAACCTATCACCTTTATTTTGGCTGCAAAAAACTGTGATTAGGACAAGAAGATGGCCTCACACATATGCTGCAATACTTGTGCAACAAATCTTCGCCAGTGCTTGAACAGGAAAAGGAAATCTATGCCTTTTGCAGTGCCAATGATTCGGAGAGAGCCAACTGATTATATCAGCATGTGTTACTTCTGCATGGTGCCTCCAGTTGGGAAAGTTGTGTCAAAGGAGAAAAAGTCTACTGTGCATTATCCAAACATTCTATTAGCTTTACGCCCAGTATCCCACGGAGAAGGACTGCCGGTTCCTGATGCACCAAAATCATTCTCAGTTGAGTCCGACGAGGGAAAGGCAGAGGATGAAACTTCTAGTCCTGAACCATCATTGTCACATGACCCATATTTTCTCCCATCCTCCTCCTCTGAATCACACCTTATAACACAAGGTGAAATGAATGATCTTTTCAGGGATTTTGAACTATCCAAGAGTAAGGCAGACCTATTGGGCTCCAGACTACAGCAGTAGAATCTCCTGGCAGGTGATGTTAGGGTTTCCATGTTCCGTGACCGTCAAAAGGATCTTGTCCCATTCTTCTTCATGAAAGGTGATCTTATAGCATGCAACAACACTGATGGTGTGATGGCAGCCCTCAACATCGTTCATGATTCAGATGAGTGGAGACTGCTCATTGATTAATCGAAGGCAAGTCTTAAATCTGTTTTGCTGCATAACGGCAATGTTTTGCCATCAATTCCAGTTGGTCATGTAGTCCTTATGAAGGAAACCTATGAAAACATGAAACAACGTTTGAGGTGCATAAACTATGACCAACATCAGTGGCAGCTTTGTGGCAATTTGAAGGTTATTGCTCTCTTGCTTGGTCTGCAGACTGGATACATAAAGTAATGATGTTTTCTCTGCGAATGCGATAGTCGTGCGAGAGATTCCCAATGCATCAAGAGAGATTGGCCACTCCGACAGTCATTGGAGCCTGGGAGGAAACGTGTTCAGCATCCACCACATGTTGAATCAAGGAAGATTTTGTTACCACCCTTGCACATCAAGCTGGGTCTGAAGATAAACTTTGTGAAGACCATGAACAAAGCACAAGCAGCTTTCAAGTACCTCCGTGGAAAATTTCCAAGGTTAAGTGAAGCTAAGATAAAAGAAGGTGTCTTTGTTGGTCCTTAGATTCGTGACCTTCTTCGAGATGATGTATTTGACCGTGCACTGCGTGGCAAGGAAAAGACAGCATGGAAAGCCTTCCAGTTAGTAGCAAGATTTTTTCCACCGTACTGCCAAGCAGTAAGCAACGAGCACGGGGAGCTATTTCACCAGGACATTGCAACAATGAAGAAACGATATCAGGGCAAATGGAGCCCATCGATGCTTGTAGACTCTGGCTGGACAGTGTCAAGAGATGTTCCATTTAATGAATACAAGAGACAAGCCAAGATGCTCCGAGTAGACACTGAATAAGGATTAAACTATGTACATAATAGCTTTCTGCCTTTTGTTTCATAATTATAAATTGAATTTATATAACCCTTTTTTAAAGTGTTAGATAAACAGGACAGGTGAATGCAAAGCAACCATAAACACATGAAAAGACCTAGGTTTACAATGTATGATTAAAACTTTATAACTACACAATATACCTAGACATAAAATGTAAAAACTTAAATATCTTGGAAATAGTAGCCAATCAGTTATTTTAATTGTCATATTTGAATTCAGCACATCAAAATCCAGAATAAATAGCACAGTTTATCTCTGAAGCAGACGACATCTAAATAATTGTAGACCAGTGTAACTTAGTCACACAGTAAAGTACGGCAGGCAAAATAAGTTTTCGTCATATAAAATATGAATCATAAGTGGAATTATTTGCACGAATTCACTTAACGAAAGTTTACCAGCAAGTTCATACTTCAATGAAACGAAATCTTGGAAAGTTTGCCCAAAATAAAGTCATGTCAGTCCATAAGTGGATTAATGGTTCATCTATATGAAATGGCGACTGGTTTAAATAGCCAAGATTCTTTTCTAGCCATAGGAGTGTTTCGATTGTGCTGTTGGCATAAAAGCGTATATAGAAAGAACTGGTGATCGTGATCTGAAATCAGAAGAGTGCAGTTCTTAATCCTGCCCAGACGTTGCCTGTGTCTTTGATCAAGGTTCCATAAATCCTTGCATGTGCTGATATACCTTTCAATTTGAAGTTACTGGATTGAAATCTTAACACAATATCACCGTTCCATTCATGTAAATATATCTCAAAACCCGAATACCGTTTACAAGGTAGCCACAATTATTTTTTAATTTTCTCACTTATCACTAATGCAAAAACCAAAATCAAACTAAACAAAACAGAATGAAATTAATAACTTAAGGAATACATTGCAGCAAAAACAAAGTAACCTTCGCTAAAGAGTATACTTCTAGTTTTCTTTGTGAGAAATAAATTCTCACCTTTGACACATGCATCCTGGCTTGAATTACGCTTCCTCCAAATGTTATTTCAGGCTTATTTTATTTTTGACACTGACGTAACTACTGGAAGAGTATTAGGGCTGTGGTGTTTATGACCATGTGTAATACAATATCTGCATTTCTTTTTACAATATCTACAATTAAATATATTTTTTTTAAAGATTTAAAGCGATTGTATTATCATCAGCAAACGTTCTTCATACAACAAAAATATCTGTTCAGAACATTAATCGTAGACATGAAAATAAACCTAAAAATAAGGTAACAAATAAGAAGACCGTGTCAAAAACAACTTTGTAGGATATCACTTTACTACATAGGGATCATGTACGCTCTTCATATATATATATATATATATATATATATATATATATATATATATATATATATATATATATATATATATATATATATATATATATACCACATACATTAAAAAATAACATGCATTTAAAGTGTTGGTATAAAGCAATTTGATATACCAATACTATAGGTAGCCGCATTTTCATTAGCTCAGGGACATTATAAGAGAGACAGCTATAGCAACTCTGGGCCCCAAGAAGCGAACCCATCAAGACTGGTTCGACGAGAACAACGATGCCATTGAAGATCTGCTTGCCAGAAAAAATAAAGCATTCATGGACTGGCAGAATGACCCAAACTCCATCCCCAAAAAAGACCGCTTCAAATCCTATCAAGCTGAGACTCAGAGAGAAATCCGCAAGATGCATGGCCAGTGGTGGAAAAGGAAAGCTAATGAAGTGCAACGCTATGCCGACACTAACAACTCCAAAGAGTTCTACAGTGCCATCAAGTCAATCTTCGGCCCTTCAAAGTCTGGTTCTGCCCTCTTGCTTGCTGCAGATGGCAGTACACTAATAAAGGACAAGGCTGGCATTAAGGACAGATGGAAAGAGCACTTTAGCCAGCTCCTAAACCTGCCCTCATCGGTTAGCCATTCTGCTCTTGAACAAATACCCCAACAGCCAACGCATGACCAACTGAATGTTCCGCCAACGATAGAGGAGTTGAGGACGGCCATTAAACAAATGAACTGTGGCAGGGCACCTGGTAAGGATGGCATCCCAGCGGAGGTGTACAAGGCTCTCAGTGAGCAGACTCTAGAGGCATTCCACGATGTGCTAACCAGCATCTGGACGGAAGAGGAGATGCCAGACGACCTCCGCGACGCATCAATTGTAACCATCTATAAGAATAAAGGCACACGTGCGGACTGCAATAACTATAGAGGCATCTCCCTACTCTCCATAGCTGGCAAAATACTTGCTCGCCTCATTCTCAACAGACTTATCGCATCAGTGTCAGAAGATAACCTACCTGAGTCCCAATGTGGTTTTCGCCCAGACCGTAGCACTGCTGACATGATCTTCGCAGTAAGACAAGTCCAAGAGAAGTGCCTTGAGCAGAACATGAATCTGTATGCCGTCTTCGTGGACCTGACGAAGGCATTCGACACAGTCAACAGAGACGCACTGTGGGTAATACTCAAGAAGCTTGGTTGTCCTCAGAAGTTTACCAACCTCATCCGGCTTTTCCATGATGACATGACTGGAGAGATTCTCTCAGACAGTGAACCCTCTGAGAAATTCCCCATATCTAATGGTGTCAAACAGGGCTGTGTACTCGCTCCGGTGCTCTTCAACCTCTTCTTCACGCAGGTACTGCTCCACGCCATCCATGACCTTGACCTTGGTATCTACATTAGATATCGCCTGGATGGATCAGTGTTTGATCTCAGACGCCTAGCTGCTAAAACCAAGACGCTTGAAAGACTCATCACTGAAGCACTCTTTGCAGACGACTGTGCCCTCATGGCCCATGAAGAGATTCACCTACAGACAATTGTGGACAAGTTCTCTGAAGCCTCCAATCTGTTCGGACTCACAATTAGCCTAGGAAAGACAGAAGTCCTCTTCCAGCCTGCCCCAAACACTGTCCCTTCACAACCCTGCATCACCATCGGCGACACGCAGCTGAAGAATGTGGACAGCTTTAAATACCTAGGCAGCACAATATCCAATGATGGCTCCCTGGACAAAGAGATCACTGCGAGGATCCAAAAGGCCAGCCAAGCACTCGGACGACTTCAAACCAAGGTCTTGCAGCACAAGGATATACACTTGTCAACAAAGTTGAAGGTGTACAATGCAGTTGTCCTGACGTCTCTCTTGTATGGCTGTGAAACGTGGACTGTATACCGAAGGCACATCAGTCGGTTGGAACAATTCCACCAGCGCTCCCTGAGAGCCATCATGAGGATCAAGTGGCATGACCGAATCCCCAACCAGGAAGTCCTTGATAGAGCAAACACAACAAGCATCGAAGCCAAACTGATCCAGGCCCAGCTTCGTTGGACCGGCCATGTCATCCGCATGGATCAAAACAGAATCCCAAAGCAACTGTTCTTTGGCGAGCTAGTCCAAGGCAACCGAAACCAAGGCCGCCCTCACAAGAGGTACAAAGACAACCTCAAGATGCACATCAAATGGGCAGACCTTCAACCGCATCAGCTCGAGCTCGCTGCCTCAGACAGAAGTCACTGGCGAGTCCTGACCAGAAAAGCCAGTTCCACCTTCGAGGCTGACCGCCGCCAGCGTCTTGCTGCAGCCCGTGAGAGACGTCACAAAGCTGCGTCTCAGCCACCCCAAGTACCGGTGTCCCATGCCCCACCTGCAACCGCCTGTGTTCATCGGAATTTGGACTCCGGAGCCACATACGCGTCCATCGTTGATGAGACTGCACAACATGTCTTCCTCGGCCCCGAGAGACTACCAATAATATAATTGGTATATCAAATTGTGATCCGCCCATGGCGCAATAATACGCGTATATAAACATTCTCGCGAGCGTCAGCAGTTGATTCTAGATCAATGATCAATTTCCACAAATTAGTCACTAGTGACGTATGAAAATAACGATGAAAAGTATTAAAAATCCCGTTTTCTAAATGAATTAATATGGTGCACATTTTCATCACAATTCTTTCTGTTTTCTGTTCTCCCCTCCCCTCTCATGCATAACGGACAAACTGCGCAGAAATGTGGAGTGAGAGAGAAAAGGAATTTGGGCTGGATAAAAAAACCTTGAAACAGAAATTACACCAAGTAACCTACAAGAATATGATTCGTTATAACGATACGTGTGCACTTTCCTTGGGATTTATCTACAGTGTTTATCAATGATACAAAGTTGCAAACCAGTAAATTCCTCGGTTACTTGGTACACATACTGTGATGTATTTAATGTTGTTTTGTAGTTTGTTTTTTTTTTAAACATACTATAATGTTCTAAATAATCGATTATTATTTAAATATGAAAATGTCCAAAGGCCCTCTCTCTCTCTCTCTCTCTCTCTCTCTCTCTCTCTCATCGTAGCAAGATACGGGATTTTAATCTATGAAATGACGAACGTAGAGGATTTGCGTTTGTGTTATCACACGATATCTCTAGACTTATGAATGATGGTAAAAGTTAAGTCAAACCGACCAAAGGTTGAGAGAGAGAGAGAGAGAGAGAGAGAGAGAGAGAGAGAGAGAGAGAGAGAGAGAGAGAGGGTTATGGTCGGTTGTACTGTTGCTAAAGCAGAATAATGACTTAGATCAACTGTAAATATTAAAATATTTTAATTACCTCTTGTTGGTTCGTCAGTTGGCTTAGTTTCTATTCCGCATTAATTTCCATGCGCCGGTATGTGAATGGCGTTCATGTGAATGACGTAGTTATCCCAGTGTAAATAGTGCTCTACTGTACTTTTATCATTAAAACCATCTTTCATGTTTAAATCATAAGTGTGTATTATATTGATATAATCAATGTGGAGAAAAATAGAAACCAAGAAAAGAAAACAATCAACTTATCAATATGCAGAGGTGGTTGTAAATAGCCACTAAATGCATAGAACTACATTTTGTAGCGGACCCACTCGGGGATATGAGGAGTTCATTCACTTGGTCAATACACAGCTGCTTGTAGTAAGTCTGAACTCCGTTCAAAAGGCAAATATATGTATTTGTATGTGATATAAATAAAATATATGTACAGTATGTACGCTGTATCAATGATATACCACTCGTTGTATAATGATATACCACTCGTTGTATAAATTTTTCATTAAAAGGAAACTCAGCAAGCTTCGTTTCCTTTTAATGAAAAATTTATACATCTCGTGTTATATCATTGATACAGCGTACATACTATACATATATTCTATATATATATATATATATATATATATATATATATATATATATATATATATGTGTGTGTGTGTGTGTGTGTGTGTGTGTGTGTGTGTGTGATAAGAGAGTTTGGTTAGGTTTAAGGTAAGACATGTGTTATGTATTTTAAATTTGTATTATTTGTTGGCTTATATATATGTGTGTGTGTGTGTGTGTGTGTGTGTGTGTGTGTGTGTGTGTGTGTGATAAGAGAGTTTGGTTAGGTTTAAGGTAAGACATGTGTTATGTATTTTAAATTTGTATTATTTGTTGGCTTTTCTTAACGATTATATGTTATATACATCTGTATTCTGTAATTCACCTTGTCCAAAATCAAGTTAACTGTGTACCTGATCAGCAACATTGATTTTGTAAACAAGATAACATAGCTAATATTTCTCTGTTAGCGTGGATTAAATATTCAGATCATTATCAATGGAGGTAAACAGATGTTTTTGGGACTGGGTCTAGGACATCATATTTCCACCTGGAAATTCCTAATCTTGTTGACAAATTTGAATGTTTTAGATAGGAGACTGATCTACATCCAGGCTCTTTTATTGTGTTTTAGATTTTTTATGTAATGTTGTTTACTTGAGAAATTCCTCATTCTTGCCTTAACATCTAGAAGCACAATCAGTCTTATTTTTGTGCTAAGTTTTTCATTTGGGTGGATTTATTTATTCAAATTGCTATTCATTGGAAATCAAAGTGTTCATCTATAACATTCTTGGAATGGAACATTTATTTTGGAATTATAGTGAATTCAGAGAAAATAATTTTTGGATTATATTATTGTGATACATCAAAAGACTCTACACATCACTACAATCCAAGTCACTGACACATTAGCACGATCGAGACTACAGGCATATCAACACATTCATTATTGGAATTTATTTAGAGTACCACTGGATTTCACAATAATGTAAGTTCTTTTAAATTTTCACTTTGTATTCTAGAAAACTAAATTATTTGTTGAATTTTACCAAATGTGCTGGGTTTAGCTCTTTTTTGTTACTTAGTTTAAGACCACAGGGTCGGAACAAGTGTACTTTGCAACAAACCCCAAAAAAAAAGCAGATGTCAAAGAGTTGCATCCGTTATGATAAATCAAATGAACAAATTAAAAGGTATAATGACATGTCTTGTATAATCTCCACATCTTTGCATCTCAGCTGTTCCCTACTCCCCTTTTTTTGCCGCTAACTGTTACATCGCTCAGCTGTTGGGCTATAATATATTATAGCCCAAAATGATTGTGTGCACATGTATCTTACTACTTGCATTTTTAGGGTTTGTACTTTATTAGATGACTCATTTGCATTTTCGACATCTAGAAAACGTTTAAGGCAAAAGTTGTATAAAATTTAAACATAATTCTGTGTGATGAGAGTCTGAACATTGCATTCATTTAAATAATCTTTCCCACCAATGACCTTACTTAACAGGTTGCACAAAGTAATATACATCATCTACCCAAATTGATAATGATACCAATATACATCATCTACCCAAATTGATAATGATACCAATATACATCATCTACCCAAATTGATAATGATACCAATATACATCATCTACCCAAATTGATGATCCCAATACTCTACAGAGTCATTCCTGGGAAAGAACTAAATTCTTTCTACAGTTTGATTCAGACTTAAATTGCAATGCACCACTTACTTTTTGGTGGGACATTAAACATTGCACATACATGAAAAGTAAAAACAAAAACGTGGTTTGTGGATTAAACTTGATAACAGTGTTGAATTCAATTGTTTATCGGAAAGAGGAGAAACATGTCATCCAGCACTGATTTCATGACACGATCATGAAAGAAATAACGGTTAAACGGACAATGCGTTTGTAGATAGTTTCCAGTTTAATGGACTGCAATGTTTAATTAATAATTTACGTGATGAGAAGTTCAGGAAAACGATGAAGTCGTTTCAGCAGCTTAGAAAAGATATTTAATATATTACATGGATACTATGGTTGAGGAAAGAAAAATATCACAGCTTATTATTTCCTTAAGTTCTCTCCCTGACAACATGCAGTCCACTTCAAGAAACATAACCTCACAGTTTCAGTTTATGACAATAATGAGACAATTTAGTGTCAAATGCTATAGTAGCCCATAGCTTTGATACAAATGTGTATACAACTGATTTAAGAATTTCTGAGGGCAAAGTGTAAACCTTTAAGAAATTAATACAACTTTCTTGTGTGTGTGCGCCTAACTTAAGGTAATTATTTTTATATAGGACCAATATAAATTACACGCATCAGTATAATTTAAATTCTTTGCCATTTATTTCAGATGGCAGTGCACTCTGCTTCTCTTCCCATTATGTTGTTGCAATGGATAAAGTAGTACAGGTGCCTGGGTATTGTCCTTGGACCGATGATGCACTTACTACGTCCAGGAGTCAGTTACTATCTTCATGAGGTACTTACTACCTCCATGTATGTGACTGTGGTACGGCAATCAGACTTTCAATTCCCGATTTTATCTTCTTTGCTATTGCATGTTTTGATTAATTTATTATTAGCTACATGCCCATCGTTGATGCACATTTTTTCTTGTGTTTTAACTATTGACTTGCTACATTTATTGCTTTTCATTGGAATTTTTTATTTATTCTCCAAACTTCACCCCAAATCCAAAATAAGTGCCTAGAGGATGTCAAGTGCAAAGATGCTAATAAAACACAATTCATAATTAAAACAATTTCATTTTAGTTCTTATAATAAAAATAATTTTGCTAGTAAAAATCACCAATCTGAAATAAGCGGTTGGCATAGCTCATGCCATTTTCCTATTTTTATTAATATAAGACATAAATTATTATCTCCTGAACGGTTTTTGACTAACGCACCTCTATGTGTGCTTGAAGTGCAGACGTAGAGAAATTCTGACCAGGTTTTTCTTTCTTTAGAACTAGAAAAAAAAAGTTTGTTTTCTTTTTTGTTGTTTTAAATCATTATTTATTTAATGAACCGGTCCACTTGAAAATCAACCAATAAATGTATAGTGAGGATTAGGTAGAGTTCCTTTCCCATAATGTACAAATGCCCATAAATGTTATACTTGAACTTACTGACAACTTAGTCGAGTAAGACTAGATTTCAAATGATCAAGTGTAGTGTCATTTTGCCATCGATGGACACTAAGATTGTGAGCTAAGGAAAACAGATATCCATAGCTATTACAAAATCACATTTCTATTTTTGGGACATCGTCATCTCAAGGGGTAATACATAAGAGTCAAAACATTCATCGTTGTCGTCGTTGGGAAAGTAAACAGCTACATAATTAGTCAATAGGCAATGACTATCGACTGCGTTGATAACACAAGCTGTAGACCGTTAATCTTCAGCATACAGCGCTGGATTCCAAGGAGCTGTGCACGCGTTGTGAACCAGGACTTATTGAACTTCCCATGGAATCATCTTCAGAGGTAATGATAAAAAATTATTATACGTTTGGTTTTGTGTGTAAAAGGATTTGTCAAGTCGAAAAAGAAGGGAAAATCAGTGGGTGTATCGAATGGTAGCTCAGGTCTTTATGCCTCTCTTTCAAGATGGTTTCTTCTGGGATGTGCATCTATGCTTCTTCCAAATACTCTTCCAACGTTTCTTCTTGACTCATCTTGAAACATTGATCATGGAGCACTTGACTTTCTGAATGGGTATAATGTTGATTATGATGTGGATAATTTTTCAATGCAGAGACATACAAAAAGTGTATAAAAATTTTGTGTTAAGTTCGATTTGTCATACTCAAGGCAAACGGCCTGATGTCATAACAGCACAACATCTTTTGCTGGAATGCAATAAGGCAAAATAAAATAAAACTACCGTTTACGACGCTTTCGATTCTCAAATACTGAAAGTGATATTCAGTTATATGGTTGGGTGGGTGGGTGAGAAATGAGATGCTACCCCAAGATCTTGGGTATCTCATACATTGACCATGTAACCAGCGAAGAAGTCCACAACAGGATCCAACAAGCCATCGGATCCAATGAAGGCCTCTTGACCACTCTAAAAAAGAGCAAACTAAAGTGGTATGGTGATGTCTCAAGATCATCTGCACTGCCAAAACCAATCTTGCAAGGGACAGTGCGAGGGTACAGAAGAAGAGGCAGACAGAAAAAGAGGTGGAAAGACAACCTCAAGGAGTGGACAGGCATGGGATTTGGAGATTCCCAAAGGGCAAAGATGGAGAGAATTGGTTGTAAAGTCAACTGTGGTGCCACAACGACCTCTTGGGTTTAGGGATTGATGATGATGATGATGATGATGAGAGAGTAGAAATCAATAATTGCACTCAAGAAAATAGACTTGAGAGTCCCAATAAATTAACTCAAGCGAGGAGAACCCTGAACATTTCTGACATCTCTTGAAACAGGCAACGCATTATTCTCAGCATGAAGTGGAACGTATAACCCCCCCCCCCCACTGGTATTAAGACTGTAAATCTATATGGAAGAAGCCTGTGTTCGAGTTAGATGACTCTCACAATATTATAATTGACAAACTTCCTCACATACAGGATGACGACTATTGTTTATGATACAATTATGAGAAGTTTACTTATTGTAAAATACAAAACCGTCTGAGGTAATATCAATGCACGAGTGAAACAGTCGTACCATTCATTAACGCTTAATTTAACAAAATCTTTGAATCGGACTACTTTCATGAACTCCGATGACAAAGAGTCATACAAACAAATACAGAGGCATCTTCTTTATTGTATTATGGCTCTATGGTCTAAAAAAGGTAATAGAAAAGAGTGAGAAGCAAATAGAATACGTGAAAATGTAATTAAAAACGTCGGGTATTGCGAATTAAATCCCAAATAATCCTAAATTATCAATACAAGCCTTAATGAATAAAGTTCTAGTTAAATTTTAGTTGTATTACAAATAATTTCCATCCCTTTAACCTACACTTACAGTGAAATATAAACTATGTATTAGTTGCTTACAGAATAAAAAAATTAATGATTCTGGTCAGATAGAAAATAAAATTGATCTTGAACAAGATCAGCTACAGGGTACAATTTTTCATAACCCACATCATATTACGAATAAAAAGAATCTTACACAAGATGCAAATTAAATATACATAACACCTCTTCTCATTAAGAAAAGAAAGATTTATATACTAAAGCTCTCTTTAAAATATTAGTCAAATATACATTTGAGTACAATTACAAAAGATGACGTCTTATGAATGACACATAATATACATGAAGCAATACAATACTTCTATACAGGTGAAAGTGCATCTGCAATTAGATTACCTTTTTCCCTTGATGTGCCTGATGTCAATATTGTGCTCCTGCAACATCAACCTCCACCTTAATAATCTCTGATTTTTGTTTTTCGTCTTTCAAATGAATGTCAGGTTGGTTGTGACCACAAAATATTATAATCTGAACAGAAGCCGTACTAATAATCGCTTCAATGTGTTGCAAGGCCAGTAACAAAGACAAACATTCCTTCTGGATTGTGTAATAATTCTTCTGGTGCTTGTTTAATTATTTTAAGAAAAATAGCACACAGGATGATCTACACCATTTTGTCTTCTTGAATCCATATTGCACCAACCCCAACATCATTTGCATCAAAAGACATTTTAAATGATTGAATATAATTTGGAGCTGAAATAACTGATGCACTCTTATGGTCCTTAATTTATCAAAAGCCTCTTGATATTCTTCAGACTAATGAAGCTTCGTTATCTTGCTCAGCTAATTCGTTAGGGGTTCAGCAATTATGGACAAATTGGAGCACATTTACGACAATATCCATCCATGCCCAAAAATCGCATCAGTTGCTTTTTACCGATTGGCATAGGGAATTCAGAGATTAGCCTTGACCGTAACATCCATAGATTTAACTTGTCCATGTCTCACGATAGATCCTAGAAATGTCATAAACACTGCAAAACTCAATTTTTGATAAATTAGCTGCCAAACTTGCATCACTGAGTCTATCAAAAGTGTCCGAATTGTCTACAGTTGGTCTTTCCAGGTGTCGTTGAAGATGATGACATCATCTAAACCAGTTGTAATCATGTTCATTAAACGCTAAAAAGTAGATAGCGAACCTTTCAACCCAAACAAAATCACTTTATATTGACAAAGTCCATCTGGATTCATAAATTCCGAGAGTGGAATTTGCCAGAATCCTTTCAAATGGTCAAGATTGGTAACATATTTTGCATTTCCAATTTTGTTAATGCAGTCATGAAGTCTTGGCAATGGACGTGCTGTAGACAGATAAAGATAATGATCTGTCTTTTCGACACTTGTGCATCTCCAATGGGAAATTACTAAATTCTTCTAGAACCGTCTAAACCCCAGCAGCCAAAGAGAAATTAACCCAAGGTCGTCAACTAGTCTTATTATTAAGATTAATATTAGTAATTGTGAACACATAAGTAAGGGTCTATTTATAGATCCTAAGTAATTTTACGCTATAATATTCGTGAAACACACTAGCCACGTAGCCAAAATGTAACTAAAGATATTCACTACAATTTACAGAGATAAAGCAAAATTACAAAAGCTAGATAAAATCATGTACCAGGAGTTACAGAAAATATAAACATGCTTAACAACATTTCCCCTTGACCCCATATATTCTTTTAGATCCAAAGTTGTATTCTTAATTCAAGCGAATAGGTAATGTTAAAATGCCCGTAGGTTCACCTATTAAACAATACCTGCAACTACTAAACAACACTCATTCATTTACTGACTGACCAACACTCATTCATCTACTGACTAATACCTACATTTACAAACCGACATACTGTTTTGACTGACCAGCGTCCATGCCTAATTACAAAGATGTCGTTTTTACTGACTAACACAACAATTACTAACATCTGAAAAGGCAGAGAGTACTCACGCATACACAAACTTTCATGAAAATAGTAGGGGTTTTACACACTAAACACACAAACATGCTTATATCTTATCGTACACAAAATAGTAGTTGTGCATACATTACACAAAGATCTATAGCATAAGACAAAGACACACACACATTGAACTCAATAATGTGATAACAATTTTAAGTAGTATCTCTGTTTCTGAGAGATCTGGGTGTCCTGAATAGGGCTATGTGCCTTAGTCTTGAGACGGGTTAGAATGGTTTGAGCACACTCCTTTTAGTAGCCATATCTCCAGGGCCAGGTTCCACAGGCAGCATATAGTGAGGCTGATTAGCGTCATAGTAGCAGTTCTTGTTTCTTATAATGACGGGATCTTCTCTTCAAGCCGCTGTTGTTGCCGTTCTCGTTCCTGCCTCCAATGCCTGAACAACCTGGTCTCCAGAAGCTTCCCTTTATATTGCTCCAGTTTTATCCTCTTTTCTCATTTTCATCATGTGTCTCTTTTCTTCATTTCTTCCTTGATCCTCTCTCATGATTTTAAACCCATATAAAATAGATTTGGCTTCTTTTGGTCAATTATCTGCACTATTATGACCAGGAGGTTGTCCACTTTCAATAAATACAACAATGTCTCACTCAGCCGTCCGCTTATGCTCTGGCTCGTTTTTGTTGTCGAATAGACGATGACCGACAAAACTGGCCAACGCATTGCTTTAGATGCTATAAGCGTGGACGTGAATGAAAGAAAGTATCCTTCACAGATGAAAAGCTGACGTGATCGAAACTATAAGGAAGATACAAGATTCTACATGAAAATAGAACAAAGGTTATGAAAAGAGAGAGAGAGAGAGACAGAGAGAGAGAGAGAGAGAATGATGGAAATAGAACTTTTTCATAGAAACGAAAAATTGTCATTTTACCAAATCAACATTTTTCCTCTTTAAAATAGCTAAAGTGAACTTCTCTCAGTATGTGAAGATGGAAGAGCCACAACAGATCACACTTCTGTTGAAAGTCATTCGGATATACATTTTTAAATAACACTTCTGGAAAAACTTCAGACTACACATCTGGAGAGAAAAGTCAAGATGACATTTATGTCAGTTGTCCGGAGAAAAGACATTGGACTCTAGAATGTCCACAGTATCAAAGATAAAAGAAGCTCAAAGATACCAGAGTAATGACACCTGTTTTTGTCAAAGAAAAGAAATTGGTCTTCATAATGTCTCAAGAAAGTGAAAAGGAAATAATAAGGAGCTTTTAGAAGCAGATGCAACAACAGAAACAACAACAGAGAAAAAGCAGAGTAGCCCATTCCAGTGACGAAATTCAAAAATGCAAGACAGTAAGAATTAGAAGAAATAAACTGTTGTGATGTATTCTTATTCAACACAATATTCCAGAAACGTAAATATATCCATGTCTAGATTTGTTTTTAGAATTAATAAGATATTCACATACATACACACATATTTTATAATCGATTGACTTTGTTTTGTTAGATTTGGCTATCATTTGAGCAGTATCTCTTTTCCAAGAGAACTAGGTGTTACTGGTCATACTGCTGCTGCAGTAATGATGGTAATGATTGCTGCTGTTGTCGGCGACTAAGTGGCAATCGTCGATATTGTCATGCAAGGTTTAGAACTGGATTTCAAAGATATCTTTTTCCCGATTTTGTAGACAAGGTTCATACTTTTCTCTCATTTGTTTAACACCGACAAAATGTCCTGTAACAAACTGACAGTTTTATTTTCGCTCCCTATCTAATGTTCAGCCTTGAAAAGTTTCCTGTTCTCTTGTTGCTTTCTCTATTCCTCTTCATGCTGTGTTTGAAGAAGTGTCTGTCCCTCTGTTCTTTTGGAGTTAACAAAAGATATCTAACACTGACCTCTATTTATTTTCAAATCATCTTAGTCTGGCAAAACCATAGAAGGAGAAGATGCTACCGGAAACAATTCTTGTGAAAAGAAATCACAAAAGACAGTTTCAAATCAAAGTCATTCTCCTCCGAAACAAAATACTCGTTACAGCAGCAGTATTCGTACTGTCACACCGAGTAGAAGAAATATCCGCTGCAGGTGGTATAACAAAACAGATTTCTTTCATTTCAGGTGTGGTATACTGTACTCGTACTCTTCCACACTTCTACAACGGAAGAACGTTTATATATTATATATATATATATATATATATATATATATATATATATATATATATATATATATATATATATATATATATATATATATATATAAGTGACGAATTCTGATTGAATGATGGAAAACACACCCGCAGTGAATTACGTCACATGCGTTCTGACTCGTGAACCTCCAGACAAGTTTCGAGGCGCCTGTAGACTATATATAGACTTTCATTTACCCCCTACTGACATCCGTTTTCAAGACCAGTCAAGATGTTGATGATGCGTGTAGAGTGTTCGACAGCCACCTCGAACGTTACTTGATCCGAGCATCCCGATCTACGACATGTCCAGATGGAAAATCAAGGAAAAGATGGGTATTAGAATATGGACCGATGGTCAGAAGAAGCTTGTGGCGAGGAAAAGTGAAAAGGTGTGGTATGTATCGTAAAAAACCCAGTTCCCATAGAAACAGAGATACACTACTCAGTCATTGACATAATTATGCTGTTTTCTTTAGTGGATGTGTCCTTGTCTATATTTTGTCTTCCACAATAACTAAAGTTGAAACCCTTCTACATTATTTTGTCTTTGTGTGTGATGTATTCGGTCCAACTCTTTGTATGTGTGAGAACTCAAACTCTTTCCTCTCCTTAGACTATATGGGTAATACTATATAAGTATATTTGTGTGTATAGTGTGAAATCAACCCTACCCTTTTCAGAACTGATATTGTGTTTGTGCAATCACTCTTGATGTGTTCTGTCCTAAAGAAAGTATGATTATGTGTATACTTTATATTCACTGGCACCCTTTTTTAGGTAACTGTAGGTATTACTGGGTCCAAACAGCGCATTTGTTAGAAAGCATGTGTGCTGATCATTCAAAAAGCGTATTGGTTAGGAAGTGTAACATTAGTCAATCAACAGGCGTATTGTTTAGTACATGTGGGTGATGGTCAGATAAACGGTTTTTTGATTTGAGAAATGTTTTCCACGTTACATTTGTCCTTGAGGACAATGTTGGTGTTAAAATCACCAGAGTCCCACTCAAAATATTAATCTTATAGATATTATAAATACAACACACATTGATCCCAGAATGGCACTAACTCAATAAATCAATTGACATATTAACATAGAAGTCCCACTTAGCCCGGACTACCACTCACAAGTTAAACCTATGGTTATTTTTATTAGTATCTTTTCCCAAGACCTGAGAGTACCATTTCTAAATATAAAACAAAAATGCATTACGGGATCAATGGGAAAGGTCATGTCGATTTCATGGCTTTTTATATTGCCATTGACCCCAGACTCCCACTCACAGTTTGGATACATAATGTTAAATTCTCATTGACCCCACACTCGCATACATTCAAGACGGTGGAAGTAATGTTAATTACAGCGCCCACATGTTCACTACACCGATTTTCAGACTGGGACGAAAAGTATGGACAACTGATCAGTGGCTATATTAAAAAGTAATTTATGAATCTTAATGTACATTTATTTCGGCTTCTCTTGCCATTGACCCCAGACTCCCACTCACAGTTTGGATATATAATGTTAAATTCTCATTGGTGCACTCCGCAGGAATCCAATCACCCAAAAATCCATCACAAGACGTGTATTCCTACAACATTCGAGGTTATTTCTCTTACTTAACAGAAATGACCGAGCGATGTTCGATCGGCGCAACCAGGTGCCCCAAATGACCCACATTGTGTCACCGACGTGACGGTGGTTTACGTTTTAGATATAAAGGTCTTGTCACGTATGTTATCCATCTGACATTCCTTAGATTTGGCCAGTACTTCGTTAATGTACAGTGTGTTGTTTCAGTAATGCATTTATTCTGTGCCAGAAATTAGACAAATAGGAAAGAATTTATATATAGAGTAAACAATAAAAACGAAAAGAACTTTTAAAAATACTACATATGAGTGCACATGTAATAATTTGGTCTCGAAACTTGCATTCGTTTACTCATTCATTTATTTTCTTTTATTATTTATTATTTTTTCTTTCTTTAGTTTATTTTGGATAAAGTCTTTGTTTCATTTTCTCATGAAACTTATAATATTGCTTAAAATTGCTAACTGATTACACAGTTTTATTCATAATCGCGAAAGGCTAGCAAATAAATCTACGTAAGAATAGGTAACAAATTTACCCAGGTCTGCATAACAAATAAATCTACGTAAGAATAGGTAACAAATTTACCCAGGTCTACATAACAAATATGTCTACGTAAGACTAGGTATCATATTTACCCTGGTCTACATAAGACTAGGTAACAAATTTACCCAGGTCTACATAACAAATAAATCTACGTAAGACTAGGTAACAAATTTACCCAGGTCTACATAACAAATAAATCTACGTAAGACTAGGTAAGAAATTTACCTAAGTCTACATGACAAATAAATCTACGTAAGACTAGGTAACAAATTTACCCAGGTCTACATAACAAATAAATCTACGTAAGACTAGGTAACAAATTTACCTAAGTCTACATAACAAATAAATCTACGTAAGACTAGGTAACAAATTTACCCAGGTCTACATAACAAATAAATCACGTAAGACTAGGTAAGAAATTTACCTAAGTCTACATAACAAATAAATATACGTAAGAATAGATAACAAATTTACCCAGGTCTACATAACAAATATGTCTACGTAAGACTAGGTATCATATTTACCCTGGTCTACATAAGACTAGGTAACAAATTTACCCAGGTCTACATAACAAATAAATCTACGTAAGACTAGGTAACAAATTTACCCAGGTCTACATAACAAATAAATCTACGTAAGACTAGGTAACAAATTTACCCAGGTCTACATAACAAATAAATCTACGTAAGACTAGGTAAGAAATTTACCTAAGTCTACATAACAAATAAATCTACGTAAGACTGGGTAACAAATTTACCCAGGTCTACATAACAAAGCACAGAAAAAGTAAATAATTGGAAGATCAAAAATTAGAATTGTATAAATTAATTATTCCACTTCACTCACTTTTCATAGAGCAAGTCATATAGAATTATATAACCTTAAACGTGTTGTCGTTACATAAATGCATGGACACCCCCGCATATTTTATGTGTAGAAGAGCCATTGATACATTTAAGAGTATTATAGGGACGGACTGATTGCTACTAGAGGGCTGACAGGTTTACAGACCAAGATAAGTGTGGAGTCACAAATATGAGTATAATCGTAAATTTTGTTTGAAATTTGAGAGTAATATTTTAGTTGGAATATTTTAGTTTCACTATCCGAGACTTTAATGCGTTTTCGCAATTGCGAATCAGAATTCTTCGTTCCAATGCATATGGTTAAAAAAAAATGCAGTGACGTAATCCACAGAAAGACACAGGTTTGTATTGTTGAATTTCACACAATAAATAAAAGAAACCCATATATATTGCCTCTAACCTGCCTGCGCATTACACCACGCCAAATCTCCGTCTACACTTGTGTTATCAGTATCAAGATTCTGAATAACTGAAAAAAGATTTTCTAACAGCAAAATTAGGTAAATATTGTTAAAGTTAACTTGCATATGTGTTTAAATTTCCATTAAAATATCTCATGTCCTGATTTCCCACAACGGCTCCAATGTTGCTATTTTTTCTCATTCAAATATATTAATACTAAAGTTTAGTTTGAAAACAAATTTTGTGAAAGTTTTTTTTTAATGAACTTCTGGAAGATGGTAAATATTTGAACTGTTTTGCATTTTAGTATTAACTGAACTGAGCGGCGTAGTCTGAAATTGATGAAAAGGTTGAGATGGGTGTTCCTAAGGTGGGTTGAGATAGGTGTTCAAAAGCTGGGTTGAGATGGGTGTTCATATGGTGGGTTGAGATGTGTGTTCATAAGGTGGTGGGATGATACTTCAATTAGAAGTCAGTAGATAGACAACAAAAACTAAACAGGAAATTCGCACCTCCAATTAGACCCCAATTCCACAAATAAAACTAAAATCGTGTACCTTACAAGTTCTTCTTAGTTTATTTCAGTTTTCGTCATTTTCATGTATTGATCTACACCATCTTATTTTGTGTAATTTTGTTTATTTATTTAAAAATAAAACTTGAATTATAATAAAAGGAAAATTATGGCTCAGCAGATCGTTGCTTTGAACGAAGAGAGAGATTTATTTTTGTATAAACTGAGGTTGAAAATAAAATTGATGATAAAAAAGAAGAGTAACTTTAAACAAAATGGTATGCTTCGAAAGGTAAAAAAGGAAACTAATTTTTTATAAAAAAAAATAAAGATATAAAATATTCAATAAATACTCCAAACTGTATATGTGTGCAAAATGTACAAGCATGGTCTCGAAATTTGCTTCTTGGTTAATTTGTCCATTTATTTATTTATTTATTTATTTATTTATTTACTTTCTTTTCCATAGATTAAGCGATTGTTTCTGTATGATACATAACACATTTGTAATAATAAATTATCATCCTTCAACTTTCATCATACGAAAGACTACATTAGAAAGCACAGAGAAAGGAAATGATGAAAAACACAAACGTATAATCGTTAACATTAATTATTTCACTTAATTTAGCATTTATTTTGCCCTTTGATACTTGGCAAACGAAGCTGAATAATAATTTTCTCAGAATCTTTAATGAACAGTATTGTTCAAACAACATGTTAATGATGTTGCCACACCCTCCAGATAACATATATTTGTGACCGTGTAATTACCTCTGATAGTGAAAATTAATTATCAAATTGCCAATAAATAAGCAATATCTGGTTTATTATTATATGCAATAGAAACTACGGCCATAAACCCATTGGTAACAACCATCTTTGAATTTCAGTTGGGTTAGCTCAATTCCCAATGGGTAGTTGCACATTGTTTGATTTTAATATGGTTAGATAAACGGGTTCTAAATAATCTTCGCCTATGTGATATCTCCAGCAATGTGCACTCTCGGTTTGAGTGGATTCTCATTTGTCGAAAAATTATGTTCACGTTACAACACTGGAGGTAAATCCTCCGCACTCGAGAAACCCGTTCTAATTTAATTTAGTACCCGCCACACTATTGTTGTGCTTAAGATGAAGAGTAAATATTTATATAGTAAAGACCTTTTCTGTTCGTCTGATCTAACTATTAGCATTCTACGGGACTATCCGTTGCGAAATACTCAGTGTGCAATTTAAAATGCTTATCATTCTACCTGACTGTCCGTTGCAAATTGAAAATGGTTATCTTTCTACCTGACTGTCGGTTCAAAATGGTTATCAGTAGTAATAGGGGTTACCGTAGCGTCAATGGGAATTAGCATTACAGACACCCCCCCTGGGCCCCTATAGCCCCAAGAAATAAAAGCACAGCCTGGGCCTGTATAGCGTCAATGGAAATTGGGTAGAGTGACTAGCACACCCTGGGCCTGTATAGCGTCAATGGAAATTTTTGTAGAGCGACTAGTAGACTGTGGGTTTGTATAGCGATAAGCGACAGGTGGCATGACGTCACACTGGTAACAATGTAGCAAAAAGAGAAGTACTGTGACGTCAGGCTACCTGAGAGAGGGCTATAGACAAACACGAATCAAGAGCGTTCGTGTTTTTAGTAGAGGAAGGGTTTTATATATATAAATATATTCGTTTAGGTTGGAGACAAAATGAAAATTAAGATCTTTTCGAGGCATTGGAAGTGGCCCTGAAAAGGGCCTTTGGGTTCTTCTTCTTTTATCTTCTCCAGTTCTTCCACCATGTCCTGATTTTCTCAATAATTCCTTTCTTCTTTCTCTTTTCTTCTTCGGGCATCCAGTCAGGATGTCCGAGAGCTCTGAATTTTTGTTGGATTTTCATCCAGTTCTGATTTAGTTTCTCAAACTCTTCTTTCTTTTTTTTGGTTTTCGTTGTCCTTTCTTTCTTTCTTCCACATTTCCTTGATCTTTTCCACTTCTTCTTTCAGTACTTTTTTCATTAGGTCTTCCGCTTTCTTGATATTATCTAAGCCTTTTTCTACAAAAGGCCATTCTGTTAAAGAGAAGATACCTTCCAAAAAAGATTCCAATTCAACGACAATATCCAAAATCTCCTTCAAGGTTCCTACTCTCACATATTTCGGATAGTTGAAACCTCTCAACTTATCTGCTTCTTCCATTATTATCATTTGCAAATGATAACTTGCTGCTTTGAGTCTCGCCATAAAGTCTAGGCTAACTTGAAACCTCCACTCCTTTTGAAGTTTTTCCACTACATAGACTGCATCTACCATCCAGCACCAACTATCTCTTAACTTGTTGATTAAATCCATTTTTCTGTTCCCTTTTATTCTGTGTAGAATGGCGCGAATGACGAACGCTATGCTTTTATATACTTCAAGCACGGACGTGAAGGAAAACATACCTTGCACTCACTTCACACACAATATACTATCCTCACCAACGAACGAGCAAGCATAAAACACACA